>CAIGRP010113411.1:0-10823 GCA_903798385.1 Fraxinus cuspidata | reverse complement strand
CGGAGCAGACTACTGCCGCGCGGTGTCCCTTTCTGTGTCAAGAAGAAAGGCACCCCGTGAAACAGAGTCGCGTAGAAGAGGGATTGAGGGTCAAGTGTAAGCCTGTCTTCTTTAAAAGACTGTTTATATACTCAAAAAATGTTTGAGTTTTCCTTCAATTCTAGTTTTATAGGATCCAGGACGTATCAAAATGTCAAACACAATACTAATAGTATAAGAGGAAAACAAGGCAAGTGGTAATGCAAATTCTTTTAAGTAGAAAATCAACAACAAAGATGAAATGCTGCGAATTCTTATTAATCTTCCTCGATATCTCACATTTAAAAAATCCTTCATTGACCGGAAATGTCGGTACTATGGTTAAAGATTTGGCTTCTCTATAATGAGTTAATTATTTCAACACTTACTGAATTATACACAATATCACATTTTACTCACTGTACTTTGACTTGCACTCACAGAAAATTGTTCTTATCAAGTTTAACTGATACCACTTGGGTTAGATTAACACCAAAGGGTGAGAGATGGTTGCTTCCCTGCATTGGAGCAATGGTACTGCTTGAGATAGATACGGGAGCAGAGTTGGGATCAGTTTTTTGTGGTGTGTTGCCGGCGTTGGCCATGGTCTAAGCTCTAATACCAAGTTAGAAATGCAAAAACAATTGAATGATAATTCCCCGTGTAACATTGCTTCAGCATCATGTACAGAAAATGTGAAGAGAATATTTTAGAGTATACGGCTGTAGTTAGTTCCTTAAATTATGGAGGATGTTAGGAATCTATTTACAACAAAAATGAGTGGCAGCATTCTGGGGTAACAGAAGGTGAGGCAGCTAGGATAGCAGCTGGTGATTGTTAGATTAGTTGTCAATTGAGTTGGAGGCTGATGTGGAGCTTAAGCCTGATGTGGAGCTTAACTCTTGACAAAGCAAATTGTGGAAATTTTGAATGGATTAGTGAATTTAATGCTAAAAATTGTAACTTTTTCTAAGGAACGGAGGGAAGAAGGAGGTGAAGTGCAGCCATGGCGATGGATTTTACTCGGAGATTATCCATTCCTCATTCTTGTTCTCGCCAGTTGATTTACAGTTACTATATTACGCTTTCTTATGGGCTTGGGTTCTTGACCCGTTAGATGTTGGGTTGGACACACTGGGTCGGTAAGTGTTGTGCTGATGATAACCACGAAGGTTAGAAGCATGGGAAAATTGACACAAATAGCATTAAAACGTGTAAAATGATTAAATATTGCGTCACTTAGTTTTTTCCCCCCTCTCTCTCTCTCTCAAGTTTAGTCACTAGCAGGATCTTGACTCCTATCAAATAATTTACTTTTACACCCCGTTCGAGCCACATTATTCTTCCAAGAATGCATTTTAAATAACTTTTTGATAGAAAATATGTGGTTAAAAAATAAGGAAATTTTTTTTTGTATGTAATATTATTTTATTGAAGAACATGTGGTTAAAAATAAGAGAGAAAAATATATTTTAAAAGCATGGGTAGCGTCAATATTTACTTGATGATTCGATCCAGCTAGGGTAGATATATGAGGTTGAGAAGAATAATGCTTTTCACTATTAGTAGAGATCAACACTGGTCAAGTTGAAATATTTGCTGAAATATAATTCTTTTACATAAAAACAAATTATAAATGTTTACCTCAAATCCAATCAAAAAGTATGTATTTATGTTGAAATACCCTAACTTTGATAAGATATATACAACACATCCTTCTTGAGGTGTGACAAAAGATCAATACATTAATGCAAGCCCGAGATTACATTAATCCATTAAGTATTGGAGGAGTTTCACTTTAGAAGGTCAACATTGTTAAAGAGAGTAACTCAAGATTCTTGTTTTGTTAATGTCATCATCCTCCAAATATAGTACAAGTACAAACAAGTGCAAGTGAACATGATTAAGAGATTGGCTTAAGATCCAAGAATAATTTTTGAACAGAGCAAGATAAATTAATTAAAAAGGAACTACTGCATAAGATAGTCTTAGAAATGAAAAGGGAAGAAAAAAGATTACATCTCCATTCCTCCGGTCGAAGCCGAATTCTAATGGTGCAAAACTACATTGAATGAATGATCATTAGATTACATAACCACGCTAAAATCAAAAGATACAAGTACAATATTAGAAAGATTTACAAGAGGGAAAACGCCCCCAAAATTCCAACCCAAAACCTACTTGTGACCATCTTCGATGGTGGTATCTGCTGCAACATTCGACCTTGTGTACTCAAACTCTTTAGGTTGCATAGCAAATTCCTGTGGAACCACGGGTCGTCTATTTCCAAAGATAGTCCAGGAAAACAACACGATGAAGGTCCCCAATGCTCCACATCCAGTACCAAATACCAATGCAGCTAGGATTTTCAAACCACAATCACTAGATCTCTTGTGAACACTCACCACTTCTTGTTTCTTCCTAAATGCCTCAGGATTTAATGGTTCCGAATGCATCCATTGTGGAACACTTCTTGTCCTAAAACTCCACGAATACACATTGCACTTCTGTGACGAATTTGCACCCAATGAACTCATCCCGACTATAAATTTCTCCTCTTTCCACATTCGTGACAAGTTTATACCATACGAAAGCAAAGGATCGACAGGCTTAATGTCGCCTAATTTACTCAATCTCACCTCTAATGTTTTAGAACTCGCTTCATAATCAATCCAACATTGCAATCTTTCACCGCTATTTAGCACCAAATTGATTGATNGAACTCATCCCGACTATAAATTTCTCCTCTTTCCACATTCGTGACAAGTTTATACCATACGAAAGCAAAGGATCGACAGGCTTAATGTCGCCTAATTTACTCAATCTCACCTCTAATCTTTTAGAACTCGCTTCATAATCAATCCAACATTGCAATCTTTCACAGCTATTTAGCACCAAATTGATTGATGAAACATTGGCCCTAACAGACACGAGACTATCAATATCAACCCCAACATGGTTACTTAGAGTATCAAATTCAACACCAAGAAACCTAAACTTTCTTTCCTTGAACAACCCAATAGAGCCACCTTTAAAAACATTCAAGGGCAACCCAATGTTGGGAATCATAAAAAAGGCCAAACCCTCCCCATTTTCTCTAGAGATTGAGAACACAAAATACATAGAAAAAGACAAAATTTTTCTTGTTTTTCCTTCAACAACCTCAATGGGTTTCTTGTACACAACACTAGAAACCATTGAACTAGTGATTTGAATTGACATGCTGTCTTTTACAACCATGGCACCACCATAAAGAGCAAGCTGTGACGTAAAATTTGAGTCTTCACCAAAATTCTTAAAAGAAAATGATATATTTTTTGGGTCTACAGCTTGAACTTTCAAGTAAAAATTGAGAAGAAAAAGAGCCATGAAGTACCTGGACACTGAGAATGCAGCCATTCTTGATCTGGGTTTTGAGCTAGAATCCTTGATCTTGGTTTTGTCGTTTATTCTGGATTTATTACAAGGGTTTCTCGGAAGAATCCATGAATAAAATACGCTAGTTTTTAAGAATTTTTATGGGGTTCGAGTGTTGGAAAAGCTTGGGGAAATGGGGAAGGAATGGCGGGCGTGGAGAGCGGGCTTGAATGATGTGAAATTATACTTTGGGGAATATACTATATGAAGCCTCAGTCCCCAACCTTTCATATTTTTAATATTTAGGTCGAATGATATTAGTGATAATTGGGGTCCCTATCATCACATCACATTGTTTAATTAATTCACTTCCATATAGAGAATTTTTCATTACTACTGCATGGGGTTTTTAATTAATACTATTGATGAATTATATTACTTTGTCTGGATCAATAATGATTATCCTTTAGTTTAATTTAAAACTCAATGGCTTGTTTGCCATAATTTTTTAGAATATATTTTGTGAAAATCAATATTTATGGACGTGTAAAACTATTTTATTGAAAGAATATATATCTGAAAATAAGTTTAATGAAAAATAAGTTTTAAAATATGTGTACTAAGCATGTATTCAATTTTTGTTAAAAATAAAGTTGTAAAAGAAACTTGAAAAATATAGACAAGAAGGGTAGGGATAAAATTTTCTTTCTAATAAAAATTTAAGTTTCAGATCAAAGATAAAGATACAATTTTCAATAGCACACACACGAGTTTTGAAAAATAAAAGGATGAGAACCGACTTTATACATTTCCAATAGGTATGGGACCTAAATGTAATTTTCTCTATGATATGAGATTTTTTAAGATTGTTTCCTTGTGTTTTTTACTATTTGCATTGATGTGTCTCTGCTATGCACATTTTGCTCTCGTGTTGTGAACTTTTTCGTGATGACTGTTGTCTTGTGATTTACATGACAGCATTAAATGTTCGTACTTTATTTATTCACACCATGTTCCATATCCATTCTTCAAAAAATACATTTTTCTCTTTTATTTTCAATCACACTTTTCTAATAAAATAATATCACACGCAAATTTAAAATGTTTCCTAATTTTTTAACCACATATTTTTCATAAAGTATTTAAAATGCGTTTTTGGGAGAATAATGTGCATCAAACAGGTGCCAATATATTATTCTACCGACCGTGAAAAGAAATAAATTAGTGGGCATTACATAAAAGGCCATGGCAAATCCAGTTCAAGAACACAATGATTAATTTTTTATTCAAAATCCACTAGTTAATAAAACCACAATCGATCTTTGAGAGTTAATGCTAATTTTCAAGGTGAGATTTTCCCAAGGAAAATGATGAACAGCACTAATGAATCTTTTTCATATTTTATGTTGATCGAGACGTGCCACCTTAAAACACAATGGACGATCCAACACGATTCAATTTACACTTTCATGAAAAAATAAACAGAAATGTAATGTTATGCATTGTGGACTGTAATGACTATGAAACCTTTTTTTTTTGGTGTCATGGGACATAAAAATAAGAAATAATGTGTAGAGAGATACAGGCATGTATAATGTATATTTATTAATTACAAACTTTAAACATAGAGATGACAGCTTGACACGTGGACCTTTGTTTGGAAGAGGACGACTCATTGATATATTTAACTAACTTGAGCTACTGGCCAAATATTCTTTATGGGGGAAGAAACTGCGTCTTCTCATGTGAATGGTTAACATGCAATGGTGTTAGACATTTAATCTTGATGCCAAACTAGTGGTACGATATTACTTCGACTCTTGGTACGAGAAGTTTGACCCCACTCCTCCAATGCAACTCGTGGCGAGGGTCGTCACGTGTCATTCTCTATGAGCCCTTAGACTTGTGGTACACATTATTTCCCTTCTATCGTGTTCTATCGTGCCTTGAATGATAAGAGCATGCGTAATTCAAACAACGAACCTATTATAGTCAATTGATAGAATCACAAACATATGACCATGAATAATTGCTATCGGCACTCATATCATCTCTCACGAGCAATTTGAATTCATTAGGGGCCGACACAATGGGGATTGTATTATTCGTGCATCAAATATTTTAATGTTTTGATTAATAAGAGTGGTGGTGGCATTTAGCCATGAAGATTGATATCTGCAACTGCAAGGCAATTCATGTCATTGATTATGCACGAGAGTATGAATGTTGAAAGCTTTGGCTCAAGAGCGACTTGTCAAATTTGGTAGCTATCTTACGATCTTGATCACAAAAGGTCATGTGGCTGTGGTGTCAACTTAGGATAGATGTCTTAGGCGGACTTCCTACGAACATCGCTATTATCATATCTATCGTGAGGAGACTGCTCCAGATTTTATTTCCAAGATTATTTATTCACACATACGTAACACGTCTAATAAGTTTCTATTGATCTTTTATTTTGCTTACACGTTGGTATACTCATTCTTATTAGTGTTATTAATAAAATGTTGGGATTTTCATTTTCACAATTCTACTCATTTTCAATCATACATTTTTCAATAAAATAATATTTTTTATCACATCAATAACTATTCATTATTTTTCAACTACATATTTCTCACCATATCAAACAAAAAAATGCATTCTTGGGGAAAACATGTGCACCAAACAGAGGCTAATAAAATGTTTGGGATTGTCTCACGATGAGTGTGTAAAAGAAATGTTGATATGCACCTACTGAAAAAAATATATATGAACGCGATTACAATAATTATATTCCCCAGTTCAATTATTTAGAATGTGAGAAAAGATAGTTATTTTCGATAATTATATTATATGACACTTTCATACAGTATTAGAGAATTCTGTTCACTATTTATAGAATGTGTTCCATCAATACAACGATCGACCATGCCATGTATAAGTATTTCTCGCTATTAATGATAGTACCGCCTCTACACTCTCACGATGGATCAGGTGAGAAAGGGATAATGAGGCAACACTTATTTGACTTGGCAAACAGTTGGATCCCCAGCAAAAAACTCTAGTTAGTAGTTTATACACCACTTAGCGCCTAAAAGCCTGTTTTTCCTTTTTCACAAGGAGGGAAATTAACCGCTACAAAATTATCCCTCCACTTTCGAAATACTCCCGCCTTCTCTCCTCCATTTTTCTTCCCCTTTTAACACTCTTATGCATCAATAATCTCTCTAAATCTGTATCTCTCTACGTGTTCTTCTCTCTCTACATTCTCTGCCTTCCTCGCGTAGAGAGAGAAAATGGGGAAGCAAAGCAAATCAAGAAAAGCAGATTACATAGGCAAAGGAAAGGTAACTCCGGTCCAAATTGCATTCATCGTAGACCGTTATCTTTCGGACAACAATTACCCTCATACTCGATCCGCTTTCCGATCCGAAGCTTCCAATCTCATCTCCAAATCCCCAGTTCGAGAAGTAAATTTCTTAATATTTTTTTTTGGGTTGTTTTTGTGTTTTTCAGCTCTAGATTTATGATGGGTTTTGTTTCTTTTTTGATACTCTAGGCTCCAAAGAGTTTATTGAGTTTGGGGGCTATTTTGGATGAGTATATAAGATTGAAGGAGCAGAAGGTGATGTTGGATCAAGGGTGGTGCCGTTTAGAGCAGGAGAAATCCCGGGTCCAGAATTTGCTTCGGGGTATGCAGGACGTCATGAATGCATACAATTTTAATGGAGATAATGTAACTCTTCCGCCACGGTTGCCACCGACCGTTTCATCTAATACAATGCCAAACCCAGGAGAAGCAGGTGAAATTATTGCTTATTATTTGTTTATCCTTAATCAGTTTAGATTGTGTTCATTGTTTTGTAGAACTGTTTTTCACACACGATTTTTATCATGTATTGATTATTAGTTATATGGGATGTTTTGCTCAATTTGTTTTGTGAAGTTTTTAAGATCTTGGATGTGATTTATTTGAGCAATTTAGTACAATATTTGAGCTTTCAGCTGTGCACTTAAGTTTCTCTGAAATGCTATCCACCTTTTTAATATATATGCTTAGGAATTAGCTGTAGCTTAAAATGTTTGAGGAATGATTATTCGTGTAATTGTTGTTGATCTCTCGTGTTCTCGCAAGTGACACGAAGAATTCTCGTAAACGGATAAATACCTTGTTAGAAACTAAATAAATATATATATTGTGAATTGTTTATAGTGGTTCTTGATCAATGCTATAATACCTCAAATACTATGTTGTTCATCAGGGCACTTTTCTATGTACAACACTCCAGCTATTATGTCCAAACAAGATTCCACAAATTTCCCGAATACAATTACAAGTTATAGTAATACAAAAAGAAAAGGATCCGAAGATGTCAAAGATGCAGTTGTGACTGCTAAGAAATCTCGCAAGCCCAAAGGTAAATTCAATTCTTGATTGTAAAGGCCATCCTTTCATTTTCATTACACCATTAATTGATTCACTGCTTATGTATTGTTATTTGTTCATTGACATTGCAGATTCTAGCATAGTCATGCAAACAGTCAATTCAGAAAAGAAACAAGAAGATTCTGCAGTTCAGTCATATGTTCACGATAATGCACTAAGCGAATCATCAGTTCAAGGATCTAATGTTAAATGTTTGTCCACTCTGCCTATACCATCCCCTCTGGCTATTTCCTCTGGTCCTAAAACACCTCCACGAGCACTGTCCCCTCATACAGAGAAATCTATTTCTCCATTGGAAATTTGCTCGACTGCTGCTTCCTCTGACATTACTCAACAAATCACATCGTCTACTACACAGACAATTCGAGTTAGTCCTGCCAAACAAATAGCATACTACTCAATAGAGAAAACACGTTGTATTTCTACTTCCTCTCCGTTTAAGCCAGACTTGAAGAGGCTCAATAGGTTAGAACATATAAAAGGAAGGCTAGATTTTGATGATTCCGACATTCTAACTGTTTCAGAGAACTCGTCTCCTGGTGGTACCTCAACGTCAGAATTTGATAGGGAAGAGGGCATCCTAGATTTCGATATGACTAATCTGGACAATTTTGGTTTAGACTTTAATCTTTCTGAACTTTTAGTCGAGTTTGATCTTCACAGTGATGGACCTGGTTTTTCCTGCCAGCTGCCGATGGATTCTTCTCCATATTCTCATTTGGGGTAACATTTTTTCCCATGACTACACTGCATTATCAACTGGGATTCAACTTGACAATGTAATTTTCTGCTTATCAGATCGTTGATTCCATCAGAGGCTGTTAACAGATCGTCACTTCTATCAGAGGACATGGATGTACTGGGTAAGAAACTCAGTGTTAGTGCAGTTTTTGTTCATTCTAGATTTTGAAAGTGGTTTTCATTGTCTTCTTATTGATAAGCTGATCCAGATACTGTTACAACTATGAAGTCTGCAACTAAATGTATCAAGATTGTGAGTCCAGGTATTTTCTTATCTGATCTGGCTACTGCTTCTATTTTGATATTAATGGAACAATTGATATTGACATTGTTTTTAATTTGCAGTTAAAAATCAAAGGCACCCTGTGGACTAGTAAAATTCAGCAACCGCAAACGGACAGGGAACCAGTATAGGATTCATAAGACTAATCGTACTTACTGATCTTCAATGCTAGTATGATGTAAATTCATTCAATTTATTTGTTAGACTTTACCTTATTAATGAATTTATCGGGTTATATACAACGCTTTACATACATTAATGGATGATAATTCGTTGCATTTGATTTAGATTATGAATTCAACCACCTGTTCAATATCGTGTATCAGTAAACTCATGATTGGCTTATGCAATGACTAATGAATCTTAAGTTTTCAAGAATAACACAATGTAAGAATTACTGACGATGGGAGCTCGATTTAAGATATATAATTTTCCAGTTTCTCGACTTCCTCCTGGCTTCCAATGAAAATTGGAGTGCGCTGATGAATCTGCCCCAAAAAAAAAAAAGGAAAAGCTGATTAATATATTCTCAGTCGCTCTTCGAATACTAGAATAGTATTTACCTTTTCAGGCGTGATATCTAGTATTCTTTGGCATCCATCTATTGCTTTACCTCCAGCTTGTTCTATCAAATAACTCATTGGTGCACATTCATATAAAAGCCGCAAGTTCCCATTCTTGGCATTCTTGTTCTTGGGATTTCCATATATCCCACCAACCAACAGCATTCTGTGGATTTCACCAACGAGACAACCTATGTAACGGCCCGAATACGGTTTGCCATTTGGACCTGGCTTTCTTAAATCATCTAGGTAATTCTTCAACTTCTCGTCCCATAAATCATAGTTTCCTTCGTTAAAGGAGTAAATTTTGCCAGTCTTTGGAATCCTGATATTTTCATGTGTCAAAACAAATTCGCCATATGCGGGATCCAGGGTGAACCCTAAAACTCCGCTTCCTATGGAGATGGTGAAGAATACTGAGCTTGAGTACAGGCAGTACCCTGCAGCCAATAAGTTGCTGCCTGGCTGGCAAACGCTGACTATGCACTTTTCTTTTGCTTGATCAAGCTGCTCAATTCACAACAAGATTGTTAGCACGACCATATCTCAAGATATCGGAGTTTCGTTGATAGTAAAACTAAAACGGAGTAGGCAATCTAATTGCCATCAACTGTATCGAGTACGTGTATAAGGTAAAAAATATTGGGGAAGAAAAGCACAACATAAACATTGAATTATTCAAGAATTCAATGAAGTAGAGAATGTAAATTGTTTAAAAAGAGTTACTGTGGCAGTGGAATCATCATCTATGTCGACAAGGCATTGCTGATCGGGGCCATATATCCCAAAAATGGATCCAGTGGTCAAAGCAGTGTCAATGTTGGCAGAGCCATCAATTGGATCAAAAACTACAATGTAATTTCCTGAGTAGGTCTCTTCAACTGCAACTGGCACATCCTCTTCCTCCGATGCTATAATCCCCGTCCGGCCACTTGATCTCAAGCAGTTGCAGAACAACTACAATATAGTGGTACCTATTTTAGTCAAGGCATTAATGAAATATCCAGATGTGTATAAAACTGTTTGATGGAAACTTTCAAAGTATGCCGTCTCATAGCTTAAATTGTTATTCGAATATAGTTTTAAGTATGGTCTCTCAAACTAGATCGGATTCAACTTTTTATCGAAAGTCCGTTATATGCACAACTTTTATGAATTCGTTTTCCATCAAAAACCTAATAAGTATACAATTTTCATAGATAGGAGGTGTTGAGACTTGAATCCAGGATCCCTTACGCCAATTGAAATTACATTTTGTCTAACAGCTCAAATTGCTAGTGTGAACATGACAATTTGTTTAAATTTACGGAGTATTCATCAAAACCAACCAACCTCATTGGAAATGACGTCGAGTTTCTTTTGATCTTCGCCTTGGATATTGACTGTGCCTTGAGCTCCAGTAATGTTAATGATGCTGGATCTTTGAAGCAAT
>CAIGRP010113407.1:0-15350 GCA_903798385.1 Fraxinus cuspidata | reverse complement strand
TCAGCCGTATAGCGTCTCTTGGGTTGACACTTTCTCGATAGCTAAAGAACGTTGTCTAGTACTTATTTAGTTTCTCGAGTATTAGGATCATATATGGTGTGACGTCATTTCAATAGATGTCGATCAAGTTATTATTGGTCAACTTTGGTTGTTCGATTTAGATGTTACCATTTATGGTCGATCCAATATATATTCTTTCGTATTTAATGGAAAGAAGATTCACCTTAACCTATTACCCCCGAAATCTGTTGGCGAGCATAAGGCAAAAAAAAAATAAAAAAGCGAGGATCAAAAAGGGTTACATATCATAAATCCTACGGAGTTTGAACGCACACTTGTGGATGATTCTGTCGTGTTTGCCTTGGTTGTCATGGAGGTTCAATCAAATTCTCCATTAGTAGCCCCTCTTGGAGCCTAGACGATCATTCAAGAGTTTCAGGATGTCTTACTTGAGAACCTACCTGTCCAGCTACCTCCGTTACTGGACATCCAACAAGCCATAGACCCGGGAGCGTCACTTCCAAATTTGCCTCATATAGGATGAATCCTACTAAGCACGCTGAACTTCAGAGGTAAGTGGATGAACTCCTTCACATATAATTCATCTGTGAGAGTTTAATTCATCCAAGAAAGATGGCTCTTGGAGAATGTGAATAGATAGTCATGTCATCAATATGATTACGATGAAGTATCGTCTTCCCATTCCAAGGCTTGACGATATGTTAGATATGATGGTTGGTGCTACAATCTTTTCGAAGATTGATTTGAAGAGTGGGTATCACCAGATTAGGATTCGCCCCGGTGACGAATGGAAAACCGCCTTTAAAACTAAAGAAGGTCTTTTTAAGTGGCTAGTTATGCTTTTCTAAGATCGATTTGAAGAGTGGGTATCACCAAATTAGGATCAGCCCCAGTGACGAGTGGAAAATCACCTTTAAAATGAAAGATGGCCTTTATGAGTGGCTGGTTATGCCTTTTGGACTATCCAACACCCTAAGTACTTTTATGTGAGTAATGACGACTTTTCGACCTTTTATGCTCTATCCAACACCCCAGTTTCTCGTCATCTACTTTGATGACATTCTCGTCTATAGTCAAACTAAGGAGCAATACCGGGATCATCTCAAGCAGATTTGTTCTGCCCTTTGTGGAATAAAATTGTATAACGTCAAGAAATGTTCTCTTCACTGATAGAGTTGTTTTTCTAGGATTCATTGTATCTTCTATGGGATTATCTGCTGACCCTGCCAAAATTCGAGCAATTGTTGATTGGCCTAACTATACATGACATTAGGAGTTTTCATGGCTTAGCTATCTTTTACCGTCATTTCATCAAGGGGTTTAGCACAATCATGGATCCTATTATGGATTGCATGAAGAAAATAGAGTTTCATTAGACACAAGAAGTGACTAAGGCTTTGAAGTTAGTTAAAAAGCGAATGACGGAAGCTCTTACCATGCTTATGCGCCTTCCTGACTTTGCCAAAAATGTTTAGGTAGAGTGTGATTCTTCCGGGGTAGAAATAGGCAGAGTCCTTAGTCAGGAACACCCACATGTCGCTTATTTCAGTGAGAAGTTAAATGATGCCAAAAACCTGGTACCCTACTTATGGAAAAGAATTGTATGCAGTTGTATAGGTTTTGTGATATTAGCGCCATTATTTGCTATCCCAAGAGTTTTTTCTGTATTCAGACCATGAGGCCCTCCGTCATCTCACTGTCCAGAAGAGGTTGAATTCTAGGTATTGTCGCTGAATTTAATATTTGTAGGCCCATTCTTTTGTTTTGAAACATAAGAAGGGTGTTGAGAACCAAGAGGCTGATGCATTAAGTCGTCATATCTCCCTTTTGTAGATTATAAGCGTCAAGGTCATAGGTTTTGAATGACTTAAGGAGGATTCAAGACATTCTCAATTTTAAAGATGTCTTCTGTGATTTGCAAGGAGGACGATCGGATACCGCGGATCGCTTTCACCTTGAAGAGGGTTACTTTTTTCAAGCCAATAAATTGTGCATCCTTCGAACTTCAATGCAAGACTTTACAGTATGGAAAATTCATGCGGGTACTTAGCTAGTCACTTTGGGCATGATAAGACCACAGAAAAGGTTGAACATCAATCCTATTGGCCTAGTTTGAAGAAAGATGTGGCTAAAATAATTAGTACATGTAACACCTGTCAGTTGGCCAAATAGAAGAGGTAAAATATTGGTCTGTACACACCTCTTCCCATTTCTAATTGCCCTTGGCAAGATTTATGGATTTTGTACTAGGACTTCGACACCTTGAAGAAGCATGATTCTATTTTTGTAGTAGTCGATCGTTTCTCGAAAATGACTCATTTTCCCTTGTAGTAAAACCTTCGATGCGTCCAAGGTTGCCACGTTATACTCTACTGAAATCATCAAATTATATGGTCTCCCTAAAACCAGTGTGTCAGATGAGGATGTTCGGTTCACTAGTCACTTTTGTAGAACGTAGTGGCAAAATGTTGGTACAAAATTGAAATTTTCTACTGCCTATCACCCACAGACGAATGGTCAAATAGAAATGGTTAACCATAATCTTAATAATTTATTATGATGTCTAGTCCAAAAAAATCTTAGAAATTAGAATTTGATTCTTCCTATAGCTCAAATTGCGTAGTTTCATGAATCGATCGTTAGGTATGAGTCCATTTGAAATTGTTCATGGTTTTAATTCTAAGAAGCCTTTAAATCTCATCTTGACGTCCTCACATGCTAGAGTGTTTTTTCTTATTCATTTTCTAATATACAATTCTTATTTTGTTACCGTAGCAAAACTACTTTTGGTTGGAAGCAAAGACACATATCACAGATGATCAATCTTTTTGGTACATGTCCTACAACAATTGCAATAAATCTACTTATGCCGATTTGGATGAGATCCATTCTATTCTGCAGAAATTCTCAAGCCCATGCTATTCCAAGATTGTTATAATTGTATAATTCTATATACAAATACATTATATATTTTTCTACCTCTTACATCATCTATCAATCATAAATCATATTGAATTCTATGTTATATTGACACAGAGTAAGAGCATCTATCCAATTGAAAGATTTGTTAGGGTATATTCGTTCACAATGATAGAAGAACCTACTGAAAAGTTCTTGCAATGCTCAGCACTCATGTTGATGAAAGAGATAACTCAAGTATTTACCTTGGTCATATTTTAAAATTTTTTTTTCATTGCTCTACATACATTCACATTCATAAATACTCTGTTTTTCTTTTGGCGTGATGCAACAAACCTCCCAGAATCAATTCTAACTTTAGTAGATGAAGAGTTGTTTTTCTAAGTGAAAGCTGTGAAACAGAGAAGTGGAGAAGATTACAAGTATGATGTTATCTTCATTGTAGACCCAAGAGCAAAAACTCCACATGAGAGCATCGATGAAAGTACATCCCTAACTCCATAGGCTAAATCACTACACTTCGTACTTGATTCCGATGAATCATCAACTAAAAGAGAATTGTGCTTTCCTTTGAATCCTCAAAATGAAGATGGAGATGAAAAGGGTGATGGTGACAAAGACAAAGACAAAAGCAAAGCCATTGCAACGAATGAGTGTGCTGATGAAGTTACTCAATTATGCAACATCTTAAGGCATTGAATAAATGATGTAACTTCAAGATGATTTTTGTAAAATCTGGATATAATTTTTGTTCCTTTTGTCTAATTCCAGTTAGGTTGGGAGTTAGATTAGGTTTTGTGATTGATGTTGATGTATATACTTTGGGCAATGATTTTGGTGTCACCAATGAATTAGTTATTGAACCAAACATAGTTTGTAGTTTGGCTCTATAACTATTCAACATCTTTTATGTATTCAGTATATATATTAAATGCTTTAGTTTATCTCCATTTGTCTCCATTTTATCCATTTTATACATTGTGCAACTTTAAGGACACTAGAATATAACTTATTATTCATATAAATTTTCATCGCATCACTAATACATTTGTTTGCCTATTGAAACTATTTTTAGTTAAAACCAATTTTGAATATTGAAGTTTTAACAAATTTTCTTAGTTAGTTGCATTCATACTTTCAATGCCAAAACATTCAATTTCAACTACTAAAGTTCAACAAAAACTTTCCATGCAAACGAAATATTTGTCCATGCAACTATAAAGAATCCTCCCAGGAGGCGGAGGAGTCGAGGAGGAGTCATGATGCCACGCAGATGAATCCTCCGTGCCTCGGACAGTGAGAACCCTCCCAGGAGGTGGAGGAGTCGAAGAGGAGTCGTGATGCCGCACGGATGAATCCTCCGTGCCTCAGACCGTGGGGAACAGAGGATTCCTCGGTGTCCTCCATGTGGCATGAAGGAATCCGCGCCATGGAATTTATTAACACCGTGTGGCACGGAAGATGCCTGCGTGCCTTACGGAGGATCCCTCTGTGCCATATGGAGGAATCCGTGCGCACACGGACACGACACATTCTTTTTTTTTAATTATTAAATAGTGAGATATATTTTCTTTTTATTACAATTTTTGGTTTAATTACATAACTTAAATATTACTTTCATTTACACCTTCAACTACACCTACCCATACTTTCAACTACCTAATTTCAACTACTACACTCAACAACTACCCAAATTGTAAACATACATATTAACACATGCAACTACCCACCCACCAAAGTTTTAAACTAAAAATTCCTTACGTATTCATTCTTATCATATTTCCATTCATTCTCATCAAATCATCATATTTACAGACAATTTGTTCAACCATGATTTTTCAGCTAAAACTAACTTGCCTCTTGAAAACTAAGGTAATTATATGTAAAATCAGATTTGTTTGTTTGATTTTGAACTAATAAATGGTTTCTATGTGAACTATAGTGTACATAATATAATTTGGATGAATGTCAGATATTTGTTTTTCTTGTTGTTGGATCTCTACTAATATATATGTCACTGAAGCTGGATGTTATCATCTAAAATGATAATTATTCAATTCTGGTTCTTTGTGTTTTTTATTCTGGACAATAGATAATTTTAGTTTTAACTGGATTTCATATGTTTGCTATATTTTGAAGGGTTTATGCTTATGATGCAAAAGCTGAAAAAGTCCTATTCAAAAAAGTAAGAATATATTAGAAGCATATTTGGCTAAGTTTAAAAGAAAATCAAATCAAACATGTTTGGATTTATTACCTTCACTGTGGTAGTTTATGTTACAAAATCTTATCAACAATTTGTTTTATTTTTATATTTGTTTCCTGTTTCAATCAAATTTTAAATATTCATTATTAAATTATTAAATTGTACTTTTAAAATTATTTTTGCAGATGTCTTTGCAATATATAGTATCTTCAAATCAATGATTTTCAGCTACAACCACTCAATTTCCAAATTATTGATATCTTAAAGATTTCGTGGAGCTCATCAATGCAAATCAACAAGCATCTTTATTGTGTAATAGTTTTCATGGACTTATATATGGAGTGATTTATAGAACAAAGGAGGAACAACAATTTAGTAGTAGATTAATTCATGAATTCGTAATGAGATTGTGGCAAAAACAATGAAGTTTGGATAAAATTAAATAACCATTTGGCTCGTTTTAGTCTGCAGAAGTTTTGTCTTATCACTGGATTACCTTGCCACGAGGTATCCGTTAATCTTGACTTCAACAATAATAGACTTGGAAATCAATATTTTGATGTTACAACGAAAATTAGCATGAATATGCTTTTTGAAGCATTTCATCTTTGTGAAGATGAGAAAGATAAATTTAAGTTGGGGTTAGTCATGTTAGTAGAGTGTGTTTTAAAACCTATGGGAAGATATATTGATTACAAAACTCTAGGCATGGTTAAATAGCTGAATGACTTCTTTCAATATCCATGGGGTCCTAGTGCGTTTTTTGTTCCGTTAAACTCAATACGAGAATCCCATGTTTCAAGAGTACGGACGCTGGAGAAAAATCAACAAAATGAATGTAAATATGCATTGCATGGGTATCCACTTGCGTTCCAGGTATTCTTCTATTTTTTTGGCACCAATCTCTCTCTCTCTCTCTCTCTCTCTCTATATATATATATATATATATATATATAGTATCTAATCTGTATATTTAATGATGTTTCAGTATTGGATATATGAGGCTTTTCCACAGATTGGACAGAAATTTGGACGTCGTAGATACAAAACATTACAATGTCCAAGAATGCATAGATGGAAGCCGAATAAATTTTTTATGAAGAAAACGGTTAGGGAATTTTTGGATAACGAAGAGGTAATTTTATTATTTGATTATATTTCGGTAAATGATTTAATTATATTTTTTTCTCCTTCTGAAGACCAAATAATCAGAAGAAATCATTTAAATATTGCAATTACATATTCAAGTTATTTGAGTCCTACAGCTTATTGAAGAAGAGTTACAAACACTGTGGTATACAACTCTATCATTGCCGCATGGCAATTCACTTAATATACTGGATGACATATTAAATAGAGAGATGAACATTCCACCACAAGAAATACCACATAGTATGTCTGATCCTCCTATGACATATACTTCAGTTGGAGCTGAAGCTGGCCCCAGTTTTACTACATCTATTGGCTCAACAAATTATTTCACCAGAGAAGAAATGGAAAAGATGTTCAACATACATAGGCAGCATGTAATATCAGATTATCAAATTTATGCAACAACTTGAAAACAAGCATTGTTTAAAATAAAAAAGAATTGTTTGAAGATCAACAGAAATGGCATCAGGACTGGTTTCAACAACAACAACAACAATGGCAGCAACAACAATATCAAGACATGCAATCTAGCATGCAGAATTACATGGATACCAGTTTGACTTCATTGAAATCTTAAATCGATGGACAAAATAACAGTGTACTATATAGATTGTCATACTGGAAATCAAATATGGAAGCTATTATAGCTTCCCTCCAACAACAAGATGTTCCTATCAATAAGAGTATAGCTCATCCTGTAGATACAAGTCAATTTCCAAAGCATCCCTCTACATCTCAACAAATTCAAAACATTGAAAGGTCGACAAGAGAAAAAAAAAAGGTAAAGGAAAGAAGATAAAGTATTCAAGTTATCCTCTAAAAAACTACCCTATGGAGAGACACACAATAATTAGAGATTGGGTACTAACAAGTCCATCTAGGTAAACAATCTAATTAACTTAAATATCATTTTACTTCGATTTATTTAAAACTAATTTCAATTATGTTGTGTAGTGCATATTGGGACGATGGAAGTGGCAATCTAATCAAAATAGACACATTAAAAACTATAATGGATATAACACAAGATGTAACTACTGCGATTAGTAAACTTCATTCATCATAATTCATCATAATAAATTCATTTACAAACTTAAGATATTTAATTTACATTTTATTTATTTTATTAGAATCTTTATATTTATTTTACATTTTATTTATTCTATTAGAGTCTTGACTGGGAGTTAAAACTGTTGAGGCGACGTATCAAAGATGGTTGCAACTTTGTTTCAAAGGACTACGTAATTTTAAATTTTGGATTTGAAGCTGAATGTACTCAACAAATAATGATGCAACAAAGCATAAAAGAAGGAAGTGCGCGTAAACAACCAATGGATGTTATTCTTTTAGAAAAATACGTGAATTGTGATTTACCAATAGCTAGTCGTCCATGGATAGCATGTAATACATCTATTGATTGCATGTTCATATCCAGGCAAAGATTGGTACCTCTTTCTTGTGAATTTCCACGAATGGAAATTTCAAATATATGAATGTCGCCACAGTACTCATACGCCACAATAAGTCATAGCACATGCAGATGCAATAGCAAATATAGTCCAATATTTGTTAATGTCTACCTTAGAGTTTTTCATCAACTAAAATATCAGGAAAAATAAAAACAAACTGATGGAGTTAGACATCATACCTTACCTTCCTTGTACAAACAATAGGTGAGTATTTAAACTAAAAACTCTTCACTAAAGTTTTTTATTTTCTTTTTACTCCAATTTTATATTTATGGTAGTAATTTCTGACATGAAACTTTGTCAACAGGCCGAACTGTGCAATTGTTTTGCTGAAATATATAAAGTGCTTTATTCTTGGACATCCAATAGAAACAGTTTCTTCAAAGAGGATGACTATATACAGACGAAAGATTGCAGTGGATATTTGCTTTAATGAATACTTCCTACATCCTCCTTCATCCTAAAGTTAATGAATGACCATATCTATGCAATTAATCAGTTCCCTAAAATCTTTGAAGGGAGATTATGTAATATTATTAAGATCATGCATGCAAATCAGATTATTCATTTTGCAGGATAAAGAGCCAACTTAAAAGACTTTGCACGGCCTATGTACTCAAATCCTCCCATACATAGAGCTAGGATTGTAACCAATATTGTTGGAAATCCAGAGCTTTTCAATCAATGGGAAAAGGAGATAGAAATGATGGCTAAAAGAATAAAAAGTGTCGGACAGAAACTGTATGATAGCCTCTGTATAATGGATAAGAGTGAGAAGAACTGGTCATTTATTCTCAAACAGTTTAGCATGTTTTCCTTCACTGGATTGAGCAAAACTTAGGTAAAAGCTAAAAATCTCAGCATTTTTGAGTTGTCCCGCACGATTCTTTATTCTTGTCTGAACATATTAGGGAAAAATAAAAATAAAATTCCCAATTTCATGTCTACATTAATCATATCATTATATAATGATATATATGGGAAAAAAATGAAAATTTGGTGACTGAATAAAGTTTTATCAAATTCAAACTCTACATATGGTGAGACTAGTGAGACCATATATCTTTTAGTGATATTTCTTGTTCTGTTCTGAATCAAACTAAGAACATGATGAGAAAATGGCAGAAGAATATCCTTAGCTGGACTATACAAGTTCCATATGAACTCCTGAAGAATTTTGATGAATTGATCACTTCAAATGTCGTTGAACTGTATGTTTGATCTGTACAAATAAATTTTGGACATAAATATTCTTCCTACAAATTTTTGAACGATTGCATCTGTATCAAATAGTTGAAAAATAATGGGAAATAAGTATATGTGTCTTCTTGAATGCTGGCCAAGACTTTCCAAATTGTCAAATGTGTGATGATATGAAATATAGAGGAAATGTATTACAGAGTTTGTGCAACACCCTCTTGAATATCAAAATAATATAGATCGAAAACAACCTGTTAATTTGTCTTTTATATATGACATTATTCTAATTTTTACTTAATGGTTGCTTGTTATACTAAATGCTGTAGAATGTGGAAACAGTGGAATGTCAGCTTCTACCGTGTCAGCTTCTATCATGTCGTTGTAAGCTTTTGCATTTACCTTCTTATAACATCCAACCTGCGCATAAATAACTTTCACATTTACAAATTCATTTCTATAAATTTACATACGCTAAATTTTAACATTAAACAACTAGCATGTTCACCCCCCACTAGTAATATAAATAAGTTCTTATTTCAAAAAAATAGATATCCACTCACTCAATACAAGTTATAAGCTATGATGACCGATAGGCTTTTCCAATCTCTTCTTCACCACCTGAAATACGATGTAAAATAACCAATTTAACTACTATCAATTCGAGAAACTTTTAATATCTAATGATGGAATACTTAACCTTAATTTTTAGAAACATGAATAAATTCCCCAAATTTCCTACGAATCAATTGAAGCTAATTCTATTTTCTAGTCCTCTCACTTATCTTTAATTTATTGCAACTACCTTGATCCTAAACATAAAAGCAATCCCTTCTTCAAATCTAGTGAAAACTAGTAACCATAATTCAACCAATTTAACTTTACATTCAAACTTATTCTTCCAAATGAGTATTCTATCAATATAATCATTTTCACAAACTATCTTTATTCAAGAACCCAATTAAAATTTTAGGATTTGCCAAAAATGGTATAACTTACCTTGATACAAAAATCTTTCACAAATCCAAAAGATCATCTTGAAATCATACTCTTTCTTCCAATCTGAAAATTAACTCAACCAATTAGATTTGGTCATATAACTTCCTATAATAAATAAGTACATCCCCAATTTTAAATTTAATCGACCTTAAACCCTCAAGTATTGTAAATTATAAAATAAACCCAGTAAAATAATTTATTCCAATTAAGTCCCTAGTTGACTCAGACTTTAATAGTCAAACCTTTGACTTGAAATAAAATCTTGACTTTGGACTAGTATAAAATGGGGTGTAACAAGTACGACTTTTGGTCACTCGCAAATAGACTCTCAATCAACAAGGACAATTCAAACTCTTGAGAACATGTTGCAAGTTTGTATTATTTACTTCCAAGGTGCTTGTGATGAGTTTCTTCCTTTAGTTGAGTTTGCCTACAATAATATTTTCCATCTACCAATGATATGCCACCATTTGAGGCATTGTATGATAAGAATTGTCGATCTCCTATCAATTAGGACGAGGCTAAAGAAAGAAAATTACTAGGCCTTGAGATCATCTAAAAAAATGGTCGATGACGTTGAGAAAATCCAACAACAAAGAGTTCTCAAAGCATACAAAAAACTATGTTGACAAATGAAGAAAGCCCTTAAAATTTGTTGGAAATCTAGACATCGAGTGGGAACATTTTCTTCTGCTTCTTCATTCTCTTCCTATGCACATTTTTTTGTGAGTTAATTTAAAAATAATAAATGGACAGTGAATAAAAGGAAATTTGTAACTTCATTCTATTAAGGACTAAATTAGTAGCAGTAGATTAAGGTCTATTTACATCATTAGAAGCAATTATATCCTAGTAACTGTCATTAGGTTAGAAATCAAGCTTCAACCTATTTTTTCACCTCCTCGCAATCAAGTCAAGAAGTCGGCCCTTCGCCAAGTCACCTATCATTTGCTTCACGTTCAGGAATTTTGAATATTCCATCTAGAGACAAGGTACTAGGATTAATACTTTCTTGTGATATCATTTTATAATTTAGTTTATATTTACTGTCATAATGTAATAGTTTATGTTGTATAGGCATTGGAGTTGGAGAAGAAATACACCAAAATATTGCAGCAATGAGATCAACAAACACGAACAAAACTAGGATCAAACTTGTAAGCTCGAACGCGTGATCGCTGTACTTAAATGATATTTTCCCCTCTCCAATAATATAAGATGCTTAAAGGTTTTTCCAGCAAATGGTTTGAATGATTAATCAAGCCTTGTAAGGATTAAATACTCAAGCATAAAGTGTAATCCCCAAAATTTGAAGAACGCAAATGAAAATTCAAAATATGATGAAGAATCGGATTTTGATCTTTGATTTGGAATGATATATGGATCTCAAGTGTTTTCATACATTATTTGCCTTGAATATGGATCCCATATATATAAGCATTGACTAGAAGCATGAAATAGTGCCAAAATTTAAGTGAAAAGTCACCAAATTCAAAAAATAAACAATCAAAAAGACCTCCAATGGTCCAAAAAGTTACTGTATGCAACCGCATAGAGAGTGCATAGAGAGTACCTCTATGCGGTCGCATAGAAGAGCTCGAAATATGGGCTTGAATCCCTATTGGTCGCATGGCCAAATGTTCAGCCGTATTTCTCATTTTTCATTCCACGTATATTTTATTGGTTTTGAACACAATTTCTCTACAATGTAATCCTTTTTGAATTCAAACCTACGAGATTCACAAACACGTGTACATGTGAATGTGTGTAAATATATGTGTGGCTATATATTTTCACGAAATAAACCTTTAGTCAACTAATACTAGAAAATTTGATCCCTTGAATGGATTGTGGAAGTTTCAAATTTGCTAATCTATAAAATTTATTCATTGACAATTTTGTTACTATATATGTCATTAAATTGGTTCACTTTGCATTTTTTATCCACTCTTTATACCAAAATTATAATAGGCTCATTTAACAATATAATCTAGTTAATATATACTGGAATTCTAAGAGGCAAGCCAATTTCCTCATTTTTATCACAATATTTGTGTCTCAAATATTCAAGATTTCTATTGTTGATAACTTTATATTTTATTTTATTTATTGTTCCACTAATTTTCTCTTTTGCTTGAAGTTAATCCGCATGATACTTGGATATGATGGGTCCTGTTCTTCAAATATACACATTCTCGACTTGTCATATGGATTGCAATAATTTAATAATGATTTGAAGATATTAATGTCAAAGTTTGCTTTACGAATCTCCATGATATAGCCATTCCACCATGTGTAACATATATCCCGTTATGGATTAAGCTTTATGTGGATAAAAGAAATAACTTGTATATGTATATCCCACTAAGAAAGATCCCAATTTTTAGAATAAAATAATTTCATAACAATAGTGCCTTTTCAAGTAACAAAATATATGTTTGACACCATTGCAATATCTTTGAGTTGGTGTAGTGTATTGAGCTATATTTTGTGAGGGCATTTATATAAAAGAAGTTATGTTAATGTTCTAATTACACTAAGATATGGTACTTCAGGACCAAGAACATTTTCTTCATCTTCAAAGAAACGAAATAGACAGTTTTTGCACATCAAGTCATGGACAACCATAGGTGATGTCAATGGATATGCTTTATCCATATAAAAACATTTAAATTTTTTTCTTTATATGATGAACAAATAATCTTTGTTGAAAATTTTCAATTTGCAACCCAAAATAAAAATTTGATTTTTCCCAAATCTTTCATCTCAAATTCATTTTCAAATAATTTGTAAGTTTGTTGAGTTCTTCAAGAGTTCCAATTAGATTTAAATCATCAATATAAGCTGCACCAATTGCACATCCAATATTTGTTTCTTAATAAAAACAAACGGACAAACATCGTCATTCCTATTAATCTCCTTCAACAAATATTCGCTAAGACAATTATACCACATGCAATCAAGTTGTTTCAATCTATATAATGATCTTTACAATTAATTGAAAACATAGTTCTCGGAATATTATGATTTGTTTAAGTCCTTCGAAAACTTTCATGTATATATCAATGTCAAGTAAATCACATAGATATACAGTAACTACATCGATAAGGCGCATGTCGGCCTTTGTGACATAGTCAAGCTAATTAAAAATCTAAATGTGATGGTGTCCATTATGTGTTCATATGTTTCTTCATAATCGATAATTGATCTTTGTAAGAAATCTTGAATTACGAGTCAGGCTTTGTATCTTGTAAATTTATTGTTTTCATTTTTCCTCCTTACACAAACTCACTTGTATCTTACAGAAATTATATATTTAGGTATTCGAACTACATGCCCAAACATTTTTCGTTTCTCTGAGGAATTCAACCCACATGTATGGCTTCTTTTCATTTTATCCCATTATTTCTATGTCGACACCCTTTAATTAACTATGATTCAAATTGCATGATTTCAAGAGCCACATTAAAGGCGGCTATTTCAATTACATAATTTATGAGATGATAAATAATTTATTGAAATCTCCTTATTTTTAGATATTTATGGTTCTTCACAAATCATATCATCAATATTTGATTGATCAATCTTTTCTATATTAATTATTTTGAAAAGTTTATGGCTAGTTTTTCTCTTGCACTTTTCTCTTTCGAAGTATAGAGTTTTTGGTACCAACTGGTCTATCATGCTTTTGGCATATTTGATACACATTCGATATAGTATATTATCCAATAAAGACATCAATTTTTACTGAAATTGTTTTTGTTGGTACATATGACTTTATCATTTTTTAAGTCGACCATCTCAAAGTATAAAACTTTTTGGGTAAATGAACTGCGAGTTTATGATAATGTTTGATTCAATCATTTTTATGAATATACATTCCAGAAGGAAATGCCTAGAATTTTTCTTTTATCTGCTTTTAATTAGTTACAAAAAGTTAGGGAAAGATATTTGATATTATTTTCTTACATCGTCTCAATGTGATATCTATTGTAGTTTATATCTTTAAATTTATAAGCAAATTCCTTTTGGATTTGACATCATTAATATATAATTTTGTATTATTTGATAAAATAATATTAGTTCTTTTGGAGCCTTCGATGATATTTGGTACAACTTATATCGTGTTAACGCTATTTTCTACTAGTGTTAATTTCAAGAAGTACTTGGAGAATTTTGTGAATAGATGCAATAACTGCTAAGTCGATATCTTGATGATCTATTTTAAATCTTATTTATATATCAAGTTGTTTTGCTTTTTTCGAACAATAATATAATATTCTTTGAGAATATTGAAATGCAAAATGTCATGCTCATCACGAGAAATAATTAATATTCTTCATGAATATTAATAAAATAGAAAGTTATTTCTTCAAAAATTAGACTCAATACTGAATTGTTTAATTTGTGCTTCTTCCGAAACATCGATAAATTATTATTATTCATATAACATTTACCCTTTAGAAGTAATATGTTAATATTATTATTAAATAATAGATATTGTAAATTCTGTTATTTGAGATCTACTTGAAGATTAACATAATATAAAATTGTGCTTGAGGTAACCATAAAATATTCTTCTAAAATATTTGTAGATCTATGAAGTTGTGATTCTGCTAGAATAAACAACTTATTTTCATAAATTTTTCATGTAGATCGTATCAATTCATGAGATTTAATCATAAAATTTTCTTTGAGATGCGATACTTCTAGAGCACAATAAAATAATACTATTTATCATTTTTTTAAAGTAAATGATATCATATTTTAATATTGCTTCTTCAAGAACATTAGGTTAATATTCTTCTCAAATATTGAAATTATAATGACATGCTCTTCAGGAGTAAGTGATATTTTTCTAAAATGTTATTAATATTGTGCTACTTAAAAGAGCAAAAACAAACTATTTAGAGATATTAGCTCTTCAGGAGCATGTATTATAGCAATATATTAATATTTTCTAATTTGTTTTTCTTCAAGCGCAACAAGAATAGTTAACCAAGAGGGGGTGAATTGGTTTTTAAAACTTTTTAGAAGAATTAATCTAAATTCAAACACGTAGAGACTAAATAGATTAATTCAAATAGTAAGCACAAATATAAAAGCGATAAATGAAAGGGAGAGAGGATGCAAACGATGTTGTTATGGAGGTTCGATCCCAAACACGATCTACGTCCCTCGTTACCGAGCTCTCCGTCACAAGCAAGGCATTTTTCAATATATTGATTGACTTATGGTGCAATCCAAGTCTTTACAAATCTTTCAGTGACTTACAAATAAGGAGCATCGATCCTTGTACAATGTCGAGCTTTTCGGGACCTCAACAGGACCTACACTTCAAAATAAACTTACAAGTATAATCTTCTCTTCTTAGTGAGTAATGAATA
>CAIGRP010113401.1:0-18961 GCA_903798385.1 Fraxinus cuspidata | reverse complement strand
TATGTTATTTAATATTATATTAACATTAAACTATTAAAATTTATTGAATAATCAAATTTCTTAAATAAAATATTATAAAAAAATATTCTCGAAATTTCAAAGTAAACGCGTTTTCCATTTTTATGTTTTGAGAAACAATTTTTCAGAATAACAAAAAAAAAAAAAAATGCAATATGTTTGAGAATAGAAAAAATGCACAAAATTGAGACTCGCAACTCATATCTTCACTTCATTTTGAGTATATACAGTTAGATCTAGGATAAAACCAACCTAGCCACTCAAATCGATCTGCCCCAACTTAACCCCGACCAGATTATGTTGGTTTTTGTAATAAACTGATTTGGTTTGGATTTGATATTCAAATTTAGATTGAGTTGGATTACAGGTTACCCAATAAAAATCGATCAACCCAACACAACCCAATTAATAAAATATATTAAAAGATATAAATATATTTACAAAACTTAATGAATCCCTAAAATCGATTCAAGATTTCAATCTATCTCTCTTATTGCCTCTTGTTACCCATCTCCGATCATCTCACCAATGCTTTGGTCGTCCTCATTTTTCTATCGATACATGAAGGATCACCACTTTCACTTTTAGCTTCTTTCTATTGATACCCAAAAATCACCGCCATCATCTAGTAGGTCAACGGTCCTCTACAATCTTTTACTTTTTTTTTTGTAAATTCACCGGCCTTTGCTACGAATAGGCTATATCGAAATATTTTAAAGCAATTTTATTTGGAGTCAACTCTACAATTAGGCACCTCTAATGATGGCAATCATTTTTTTTTTCAATATCATGTTTATTGTGGTGGTTGTTGGACTTGTAATTGAATACTTTGTTTTCGGAAGCACCATTAAGATGTGGTGGTGGAGGAGAACTCATGTGAATGCTTTTGAATATTTGAAAGTCAAAAATTGATCAATCCAACACAAACCTATCCAAAATTGGTAGGTTTGGATTTAGTCGAGTTTCAATCTTGGGAGGCTTGGTTCGGGTTTTGGTTGGGCTGAAAATGGACCTGATCCAATCCCCGACCCAAGCTTACATATAGCTAGGGCTGTAAATGGATTGGATATGGACTGAATCTGTCTATATCTCATCTGATCTTATCTGATAAGAATAATTATTCGATCTGATCTGATCCGATAATCCAACGGGTATTTGATTGTTATATCATATCCGGTTTGCTATGTTATCGGATATCCGATCCGAAATTAAAGAAATTAGAAAAAAATAATGTTGGAAATCACTTTTTTCCCCATTTCTACCAATTCATAAACGGGTTTAATAATTATAAAATTTTCAACTTTTTAATTTTTGAATATGACGACTTTTTTATTTTTAATTTATTTATTTTCTCATTTATTTATTTTAGTCACAAATAATGTGCCATAAAAATATTTTACCCACTTAATTATTTATAACAAATCGGATCGGATTGACCTATATCAATATTTGACCCATTTAGTTAACAAATTATTATATTTGGATCTTAATCGAGTTATTGAAGTAAGACCCTAAATCCATATCCCATTAATTTTATTGAATTCAAATCAAAATCCAATTCTAATTCATTGAAAGCCCCTACATATATCAAAATCTCTAACCACGTGTTCACCTGAGAGCCCTCTACGCCGCTCCGACAGCTAGCAGCATCTATAGGGAGAGCTACATCGTCGCAGTACTAGAGGCGGATATCTCGTCGACACGTAGCAATCTCTCTAAGCCCCATAAATAGACACGTGTCCTTAAACATCCCAAATCCTAGACGCATGTTTTATCAGACGTCCTCGAAACCTGGTTCCTACGACCACGTTTCACTTTCCCAAGGCATTTACGTTACACGTTTATGGACACTTTTGTCATTTCATACTCCGCCATTGAACAAACTCCCTCTTTTTAACCTCAATTTTCCTTCCTCTTTTTCCATTTCCCTCGGCGCAAACAATTTCTATTTTTCGTAGTAAAGTTTTCTTTTTTCATTTTTGTTCTATCTGAGTGTTTTGAATATCTGGGTTTCTTTGTTTTTATGTATGAACGATGAGTGAAAATAGAGAGAATTTTGATCTTTCCATGCACACGAATGGGTTTCCAAGGGATATGTTGCATAAATTCATGAACGGAAAACGTTTTAAGAATGAAGAAGAAGAGGAGGATGAAAATGAAGAAATTGAGTTGAGTTTGGGGCTATCTATGAATGGAAGATTTGGTGTGGACCCGAAAAGGGCAGCGAAAAAACTGAAACGTTCTTCCTCAATTTCAAATTTGGTTTTCACGGTGGATGCTGGTGGTGCTAGTGGTTTTGGTGAGGGTGGGCGGCAAGCGGTGGGGGTGTCGGTTGGCTTGTACGAGCCGCTGATGAGGACGTGTTCGCTCCCGGTCGAGGCGGAGGAGGAGCTGAGGAAGAGGAAGGAGTTGCAGTCAATGAAGCGGATGGAGGCGAAAATGAAGAGATTGGAGAAGTTGAAAAATGGACGAGTGGTGAAAGACAAAGTTGATATGGAGGAAAATTCTTGTGGAGATAATAATAATAATAATTGTCAAATTGATGTTAATCGAAATGGGAATGAGATGCCATTGTCGCAAGGATCAATTGGATCACATGGAAGCGGGTCTTCAGGAATCACTGATTTTCAGAGTTCACGTTCAGAAGGTATATTTGGCACTGTCTTTTGCCTTTTTTTTTGTGCTTATTTTGTTTGGTTGATTGATTTTTATGGATTACTTGATCTGTGATATATGTAACCAGATTCTCTAACATAAATATTTTGCGTTTTTTGCTAGATCTCTGTAGAAGAAGTCAGAATAGGAAATGCTAAAGTAGATATAGTCGAGTTAAATCTTTCAGTAAATCTAGGAATGAACTGAGCGGAGTACCCAAACAGACAGGATATAGTTTTTGAAGTGATGGTTACATGTTTTATTGTGGTTTAGTCCAGATTTAGCCTCTTTGAATATTGCATCAAGTCTTCCAATCAATTACCGAACAGGTGGTGAAAATTAGATTCATTTAGTTAACACCACCTAAATTCGGGACAAGACTTGTTTGAGCCTATTTTGGAACCGTAGATTGACAGAGAACGTGAGATTAAAAATGAAAGAAAAGTTTTTTAGCTGTGCGTAATATTATTTTATTAAAGAATGTGTGATTGAAAAGAAAAGAAAGAAAGCAATAGGGATTATTATCTGAGGTTTTCTGCTTTTGGGTTTATTTGTTTGTTTGGGATAAGACGGTATAGGTTATAGTAAGAGGGTAAAACCTTACATTAAGCTAAAATAAAGTCAGATGCACCGAGGAAAATGATACATAGACATTTTGGTGTAGATTATATATATTATCACTCTGTCGAATCATGCCCCTCAAAATTTCACTCTTCAAGGGCAAGCCAGTTGTTGCTAGCACTCTAGGGAACAAATACGAGATAATTTTTTTTTTTATTTTTCAATATGTCATACAGGTTCTGAACACTACATATCATGTCTTTTCGCAGGTGTAAAACAAAGCATTAAGGCGAAGAGCCCTTCCAGCGTCCAATCTTTGCCAGCGCAGATTGAGCACATACCCGTCCAATCTGCTGAGAAGGAAGCTAAAGAAATACTTAAGAATGTCGTGCTCGATATGCCGCACGTCTCCACAAAGGGTGACGGCCCAAATGGTAAAAAGATCGAAGGATTCTTATACCAATACAAGAAGGGAGAGGAGGTGAAGATAGTATGTGTTTGTCATGGCAGGTTTCTCTCGCCGGCAGAATTTGTAAAGCATGCCGGAGGTGCTGACGTGGCACATCCGTTGAAACAGATAGTCGTGAACCATTCTCTGTCGAGTAGTACCTTCTCTGCCAATCCTTGATGGAAGGGTTAGTTTTCTGATGTCTTGTGGACTAGAGAGACAAGAAGCTTTTCAAGGTGAATGTTGTTCTGTTGATTTTTTTTATTTGGGCTAAGGTGTCTGGAAGAGAAAATGAAGAAATTGATAAACAGCTAAAATGGTATTGCTTTGTTGAGAGGCGAACTCAAGGTAGGCTTACTGAATGGGCGCTCTAACCAACTGAGCATGTGACAAACAACACTTATAAATAATATTGAAATTTTCAAGCCATTTTCTCCATGTATTATGGTTTTTATAGGTTAAATTTATTACATTTGTGAAGTGAAATTATTTTTATTTTTGGTTCCGAATCCAAATCCATAGCCAATGTTAAATGTAAATTAGATTTCCCCAATATTATTTCGTCATTTCGAGTCATATGGTAAATGTCTGTAAAAGCAGATAACCAGTTTCAACTATAGGAATAGAAAATGTGCATTTGATTTGCTCAATTACGTTCAAATCGCAGTTGGCATGTTTCTTATGTTAAACTACCGAACAAAATTTAAACGTAAAAGTTAAAAATTTGTTTTTAATACTGAATACAGCTTCGTCTCCAGAATTCTTCTCGTATGGCTCGTGGTCTAACCTCCGTGACCTAGGATGATGCGACTATGCTCTGCGTTCAACTACTGTTAACTTCGTGGCCTTAGACGCTGTGACAATTTTCTGCGTTTGACTATTGTTGCGATCGAGCCCATGCCGGATTAGTCGTATTCTGGGCCGGAGCCATGAACCTATTTGAAGTGGCTCATTTCCTACCAGAGAAGCCTATGTATGAACAATGCTTAATTTTACTTCCCCATCTAACTACTCTCGCATAACATCTTCCTGTTCCCATGTTTCCTTTTCTAGGTGCACACTCTTCCACAACAATCAACTAACAAAATTTCTTTATTCTGAAGTTGTTTCTTAACATACGATAAAATCTTAATGAGTTTCTCTTCAAATGATAAGTCTTCTATTCATCCATAGGAATTTGATAGTGTACATGTGTTGTGTCTGGTACATATTTTTGCAATATTGATACAAGGAATACATTGTGAATCCTATTTAATATGTTCGGTAATTCCAACTCATAAGCTACTGGTCCAATTCTTTTCTTAATTTCAAAAGGTCCAATGTACTTCGGTGTCAATTTTCCCATTTTGCCAAAACGTAATTGGCCTTTAATTGGTGAAACCTTTATAAAAACTCTATCACCAATCTCAATTTCTAAAGGTTTCTTTTATTTGCATTAACTTCGCTGTCTATCTTGTGCTGCGATGATAATTGTCTTAACTTTCTCAATTACTTTGACCATTTCTTGTAAATTTCAGTCCTAGAATCTGTCGTTTTTCGACTTCATCCCATTATAACGGTGATTGCATTTCCTCTCATATAGTGCTTCATATGGAGGCATACCAATTGATGAATGACAACTATATTATACACAAATTCAATCAATGGTAGATAGCTATCCAAATTCTTTGAAAGTGCACACTAGATTTTAATATATCCTCAAGAGTTTGTATCATCCGCTCAGTTTGTCCACTAGTTTGTGGATGAAAAGCAGTACTAAAATGCAACTCCTTTTCTAGGTGCACACTCTTCCACAACATTCAACTAACAAAATTTCTTTATTCTGAAGTTATTTGTTAACATACGATAAAATCTTAATGAGAAACTTCAAATGATAAGTCTTCTTGAAAATCCATAGGAATTTGATTGTGTACATGCGTTGTGTCTGGTACATATTTTTGTAATATTGATACACAGAACACTTTGTGAATCCTATTAATATGTTAGGTAATTCCAACTCATAAGCTACTGATCCAATTCTTTTCTTAATTTCAAAAGGTCCAATTTACTTCGGTGTCAATTTTCCCATTTTTCCAAAACGTAATTGGCCTTTAATTGGTGAAACCTTTATAAAAACTCTGTCACCAATCTCAAATTCTAGAGGTCTACATCTTTTATTTGCATTAACTTCTATGCAACGATGATTTTTGTCTTTACTTTCTCAATTACTTTGACCATTTGTTGTACTAATTCCGATCCTAGAATCTGTCGTTTTTCGACTTCATCCCATTATGACTGTGATTGCATTTCCTCTCGTATAGTGCTTCGTATGGAGGCATACCAATTGATGAATGACAACTATATTATACGCAAATTCAATCAATGGTAAATAGCTATCCTAATTCTTTGGAAGTACACTAGATTTTAACATATCCTCAAGAGTTTGTATCATCCGCTCAGTTTGTCCGCTAGTTTGTGGATGAAAAGCAGTACTAAAATGCAACTTAGTACCTAACATTTGATGCAAACTTCTCAAAAAATGTGATAACATGAAGATCTTGGTCAGAAATTATTGAAACTGGAATATCGTGTAACCTGACTATCACTTGAATGTAGAACCTATCATATAGTTCCATCTTATAAGTCATCTTTACGGGCAATAAATGAGCCGATTTTGTCAACGTATCCACTAGAGTTCTAAAGAAAAACAATCATCCTTCATGTACAGGTGGGGGTTCAACTATTCCTTTCTTCAATCAATACCATTCTCGTTTCTAAACCAATTTCGAATCTTTGGTTGGGCTGAATTTTACAACTTAGAAGTGATTATTGTGAAGATATAGTAAGAAAATTCTATGCTAACTTGAGCTGAAGTGAACCCCTTGTGTGATACTCTAGAACCCACACAAGATTTGATAGAACCCTAAGAAAGCTAAAATCAGAGTTTTAACCTTGACCCAATGATTTTCTGAATCAAGACCTAAGGTTGGAAGGATTGAACGCCACTAAAATTGGAAGTCTTTGATAAGTTTGTGATAGTTAAATTAAGAATAAATTATGAATGCAAATAATCTCACTTCGTATATCAATCTCTCAAATAATGTCTTAGTGTTCTTATACAATGAATAATGCCTCATATATATAGGCTAAAATAAAGAAATCCTAAATAACTCGTAAAATGACAAGATAAATCAAACAAATAAAGTTCTAAACGAAAATGAAAAAAATAAACCACCTTCAGATTTTGTAATGTGCTTACGTCGTGTATTGTGGCTCGAGAGCGCCATTCACTTGATTTGGCCTTAGTTAAAATGTTTGTTTCCCCATGCACGAGGTGCCATATTTTGCCTATGTGCGCGTGCCGCTTTCTGTCTACACTTTCGGCTCTGCTTCCTCCAACTTAGGTTGAATTAAATGCATTAAGGTTTGTTCTTCCTTTATGCCCATCTTGAAGTTTGGTGTCTTACTTGTATTTAAATACTGGGCCCACGTTGCTTGGATAAGTCCTTACATGGCTGCTTTGATCTTCGCTCTTGATCTAGTAATCGGTTTATCTAAAACATGCAAATGATCCCTGCTAGCTTGCCATCCATAATTCTCGTCATTCCCTCATTTAAAAGGATTCGACCTCGAATTTTCACCTTTGTTAAGGAGAGAATGATTAGCAACATTGAAAGTAGAAAACACATTTTATGCCTATGTTTGGCCCTCAGTTTTTCAAAGACCCATTTTTTCAGAACATATTTTTTAAACGCACATTCTCCCATAAAATAAGTTTACACGTAAACTCAAAACTTTTTCTTATTTTTAACCATACATTCTCCAAAAAAACACAATTCCAAAATACATTTTGGCCCAAACTAGGGTTATACTCACCTAGAAGGTCCAAATTGTAGGCATTGTCATCAATCTTTTCAAGAATTTGGAATGGTACATCTCCTCTAGGATGCAATTTAGACCTTTCCTTGGGCTGGAAAATGTTCATTTTGCATGTGCACTAAACCCAGTCTCCTGGTTTAAATGTTACACGTCTTCTTCCTTTATTAGCTTGGGTCTCATAATGTTCATTCTTCCTCTCAATTTGAAGTCGAACCTTCTCACGGATTGACCTTACCAATTCAGCCTTCTTCTTCCCATCTAAACTACCTCTTTCATCAACAAGTAAAGGAATTAGTTCCTGCAAAGTTAATGGATAAAACCATACAAAATTTCAAAAGGTGAATAAGAACTAGTAGAATGCATGGCCATATTATATATATACAAATTCTATAAATGGTAAAACAATCCTCCTAACTTTTCAAATTCTTAATGATTATAGTGCACAGAAGTTAGGTTATTGTTCTATTAACTACCTCGGTTTGTTCATCTATTTGTGAGTGACAAGTTGTAAAAAATAAAAGTTTAGTTCCCAACTTACCCCAACAAAACCTTCCAAAGGAGGCTAAGGAACTTAAAATTACTATCAGACACAATACTCTTAGGTATTCCATGGAGTCGCACTCTCTCGCTAAAGAACAAATCTGCTATATTCGTGGCATCATCTGCTTCATGACATGAAATGAAATATGACATCTTACTAAACATATATACTTACCACGAGTATGGAATCTCTACGCCTTTTTGTCTAAGGCAGCCCCAACATAGAGTCCATAGATACATCCCATGGCTCATTAGGAACAAGTAAGGGTATATATGAACCCTGTTGTAAAAACTTATATTTAGCCCTCTTATATGTAATGCATCTATTACGAAAGCAATTAACATCTCTTTTCATACTAGGCCGATAAAAATGCTCACATGCAACATTTCTAAGGTTTTCTTAATACCAAAATATCCCATTAAAACCCAACTGTATGCTTCACTTACTAACAATTCACGCATGAAATAATTAGGCACACATAACTTTTTTTTCTTAAAACAAATATTTATCATACTTATAAAATTTATCATTTGCAGTCTTATCATTGACATACATGTCCTTAATATATTCAAACCCCAAGTATTTTGGTACTTAAAGAAGTAAGAAGTACATACCTCCTTAATAATGTATCAACAACTACGTTATCCTTACCTTGATTATACCGACATTGCATAGGGAAAAGTTTCAATAAACTCCATCCATCTCGCATGCCTGTTGCTTAACTTACCTTGGCCCTTTAGATGTTTCAATGATTCATGGTTGGTGTGGATTACAAACTCCTTAGTCCATAGGTAGTGTTGACATGTCTCCAAAACTCGAACAAGAGCATAAAGCTATTTGTCTTGAGTATGATAATTCAAAGCTGCCTCACTCAGCTTTTCAATGAAATATGCTATTAGTCACCTATCCGGCATTAAAATGGCTCCAATTCCATTATGTTGTTGACTACCTACAATCGATGCACATTCTCCATGTCTCATCCTTTTTAGGCACAAGTAACATTGGCACCACACATGGACTTATGTTCTACCTTACGTACCCTTTGCTCATCAACTCCTCCACTTGCCTTTGAAGCTCCTTTTTCTCCTCGAGATTACTTCTATAGTCTGGTCAATTTGGAATTACAGCATGAGATATAAAATTAATTTGATGTTCAATGCCTCGAATGATGGATGGAACCCCACTAGGCATCTCCTTAGGGAAATGTCCTAAAATTCCTACAATAAAGAAATACTCAAACTAGGGAGGGGTTGGTTAGTTTCCTCAAGATTATGGAAGGATTCCTTATAAACTAGTAATATCGAAGGCTGGTTTTCTATGAAAGCCCCCTTAATATCACTCTCTTTTGCAAAAAAAAAAAAAAACTCACATCTTTTCTTTTCTCTACAGGATCTCTATCTTTTCTCTCTTGTGATTCTACTCCTTTTTTATTGTTTTCAGCCACATCTTTATTTTCTCTCTTACTCTCTCTCTTTTTCCCTTAAAATTTCAGTTTCACTCTTATTTTGCCTCTCTTTCTTTTTTATCCCTTCCTCACCATTTTAATTTCAATTGATCTTCATAAACCTTGATGAAAATCAAATAAGGCAAGCTAACAAGGATCTATTGCATGCTGAAGATGGACCAATGACAAGATCAAGGAAGCTATGCAAGGACTTGTACAAGCTACGTGGGCTGAGAGTTCAAGTGCAACGAGCAATACACAAAGTTTCAATATGGGCATGATAGAGGAACCAACCTTGGTCCATTTGATTCGAGCAAAGGAAAAGGAAGGCTTTCCGGACAACTGTGCAACCGCAAGGCATTAATCGAAGATGCAATCGCGAGAGTCAAGTTTTCATTAACCTACAAAAAGTGACCCACCATGCAACTGCAAAGGGTTATTTTGGGGTCTGGAATTTAGTTGTTCAATTTAATTCAAACTCTATCGTTATCAAATTTATCTAGTTATTTTCCATTTTAATTAGGAGTTTTGAGTCCTATATATGTGATGCGAACACAAATAGTAATAATAGCTCTAAAACCCAAAAAGGATTAAATCACAACCCAAGAAAGAGAAAATCCCGATTTGAAGCTTGACCCAATAATTTATTGAATCAATGAACCATGTAAAGGAACTTGACCCCTTAATCATAAAAATTACCTTGCTATGAAATCATTGAACGCCACAAAGATAAATCTTTAATAAGTTCAAAGTTAAGTTCAATGAACAATAAGAAGAAAGCAACCTTGCTTTGATTTAATCTCTCAATAATTTGTTGTTTTTACAATGAAAAGAATGAGCTATATAGGGAACTCATAAAAACCCTAAACAAGTCAGAAGTAATCTAAAAGTAATAGAAAAAACGAGTTCTAACGAAATTGAACACTGAAAAAACGCGTCCAGATTTTGAACTATTCGAGGAAGAATTCGATACAAACAATTTTTGAAACAAAAGCCCTTTAAAAATTTCTTTATTAAAGCCTCCACTTCCCATCTTCCAAATGTCACATGTAGGTTTTGCAATAAAAATGGACATGTATTAACTTTTCATTGTTCTATCAAAAAAAATATTACATTTTGAAGGCAACAAATGGATTGAAAAGTCCAGTAACACTAACCAGGACCCAAAGGTTGTATGGGTACCAAAGACCAAAAATTGAATTATTTTTTTAGGTACCAAAGAAAATAAAAGAGCAAATGGTCCCTGGCGAGTAGATGCTCAAAGCACATAATCGGAGATCAAGTTTTACTGTCAAACTTCAAAAAATAAAGATGGAGGTCATGTTACTTTTGAAGAATATACCAAAGGAAAGATCACTGGAAACATTTGTAATCATTAATCTCCCTTTATTGAAAATGTTGTCTCGGTAGATAACCTTAAACATAATCTGCTCAGTATTAGTCAATTGTGTGATAAAGTAACTCATATCAAATTTGATTCTTCCAAGTGTCTTGCTAAGAATACTACATCAAAAGAGGTGATATCTTTAGGAAGCCAAAGTAAGAATGTTTATGTCATAAACATTGACTTTGAATGTGTAGAAAAATGTTTATCACGATTAAAAAATGATAATGATACTTGATTGTGGCATAGAATATTAGGTCATGTTTCCATGGACCTAGCCTCAAATATTTCCCCAAAAAATAAAAATTGTTGGTTTGCAAATTTTGAAATTTGAAAAAGACAAAATTTGTGATGCACTTCAATTTGAAAAATAAGTGCTTTTTCAAATTAAAGCAACATTCTTCAACTAGACCTTTACAATTTCTCCATATGGATCTATTTGGATCATCTAGAAATGCAAGTTTAAGTGACAAATATTACACTTTCATCATTATTGATGACTTTTCTAAATTTACTTCAGTCTTATTTTTGAACTTAAAAGATGTAGCGTTGAACGCATTTAAATACTTTTGTAAAAAGGTTCAAAATGAAAAAGCAAATACCATTACAACTATTAGAAGCGGTCATGGTGGAAAATTTGATAATATTGCATTTAATAATCTTTGTAATGAAAATGGATATGAATATAATTTCTCGACTCGTAGAACTCCTCAACAAAATAGCGTAATAGAAAGGAAGAATCGTACATTGGAAGAAATGGCTTGGACTATGTCAAATGAAAATAGTTTATCAAAATATTATTGAGCCGAAGCCGTTAACACCACTTACTATATTGAAAATAGAGTTTTAGCTAGTCAAAAGAAAACAAAACTCCTTATGAGCTTTGAAAAAATATAGTTCACAATATCGGTTATTTTAAAGTATTTGATTGCAAATGTTCTATTGTACACTAAGAAAAATTTGATTCAAAATCCGATATTAGAATTTTCCTTGGACATTCATCGACTAGCAAAGCCTATAGAGTTTTCAACAAAAGAAGAATCCATGCATATTACCATTGATGAAACTAATCCTCTTGATCAATAGAACGGTATTGCTAATAATGTACGTATGGATATTCCTTTTGAGCAAATGAACATCCAAAATCAAAATAAGGAAGATCTTAAAGATCAACATGAGAAAGAAGCAAACGTTCAACAAGGTGAAATAGAATCTTTCGAAATACAAAATGATCCATCTCTACCTAAAGAATGGAGGTTTGTCCCTTCTCATTCAAAAGAACTCATCATTGGCGATCCATCCAAAGAATTTTCTAAGTGTATGAGGGAAGAATATGAAATCAGCACGATAAGGGAACTCAAGTACTTTCTTGGGCTTCAAATCAAACAAACTAGTGACAGAATCTTCATTAGTCAACTAAGTACATCATGGACATACTCAAAAAGTTTGAAATGGAGGAGTTGAAGCCAATGAATACTCCAATGAGTTCATCAATCAAGTTAGACAAAGAGAACCAAGGTACATATGTAGATATAACAAAATATAGAGGTATGATCGAATCTCTTCTTTGTTTAACCGCTTTTAGACTCGATAATAAGTTTAGTGTATGTTTATGTGCTAGATTTTAATTTAATCCTAAGGAATCACATCTAAGTGCCATAAAACAGATCTTTAAATATCTTAGTGGCATCAAGACTAATAGGTCTAATGGTAAGGGCACTCATTTTCAGATGCCGATTGGGCCAGTTGCAAAATTGACAGTAAGAACACTAGCGGGACATGCCACTTCTTAGGCTTTGCACTTGTATCATCATTTAGTAAGAAATAAATTCTGTTGCATTGTTTACCATCGAAACCGAATATATATTGGCTACTAATTGTTGTGCTCAAGTTTTATGGATGAAGCAAACACTAAGTGATTATTATTTATCTTTCGATCTATAATGTGCGATAACACTAGTACCACAAACTTGTCAAAAAATCTCATCTTGTACTCTCGAACCAAGCATATTGAAATTAGACATCACTTTCTAACATATAATGCACAAAATGGGGATATTGCACTAGAAGTCATTAATATGAAAAATAATTGATCGACATTTTCACTAAACGTTTTGTACTTGATAGATTTCATATATTCTAAGAGGTTTGAAAATTGTTGATGAATTTGAAGTATGTGGCTAATTGAATTCATACTAAGTGTTCCTATTGAAATTTACATGTTAAAAATTGTTATAAATTTTATCCAATTGATATGCTATTGACATTTTATCACTCATGCTTTGATTAGTATTTTGATATAAATGTGATAATTATCCTCTTGTTTAAAGTTGCATATATGGTATTTTGTGCTTAATTGAGGGAGAACATTATTTCCCATGTATGATTTAAAGTTTTGATCTTATACATCATACTCTTGTTCTCATATGTGCTACCTTATTGCTTAAACAAAAAGGGAAAAATTGAGTAAGACAAGTTTGAAAAGTATTGAAAGGGGGGATGAGTGAGATGATATGTTTTGAATGATCAAGTGATATACTTTGAATGATATAATTTGAATAATTTATTATTTGATATGTTTTAAATGGATGACAATTAGTTTGTAAAAAATAGGGGAAATATTCTTTAAATGCGATATCTTTATTCTTTATCCCTTATTGATATTATTTTACAAATTATCTTGTTTGTTATAATCAAAAATGGGAAAATTTTTGACATATGGTTGATTATAACTTTAAAGTTTTGATTATAACAAATAAATTAATCTTATTTACTAACAATTAAATTTAAAGTGATTATAGTTTTTAAAACATCCAACGATAGATTGATCAATCGTCGCCAAAATATCAAAATCATGACTATCATAAATCGAACTCATGAAAAAGGTCGAGATTGAAGTCACACATTCAAGATAATCCTCCAAGAAAAGATCTTAAAAGACAAACTTCAAAGAAATATTAATATCAAGAAATTAAGAGCCAAACATCAACGCAAAATCAAGACGAGAGCTTAAGAGACAAACTTTGAAACAAGATTAAAAACTAGATTTCTGATTTCAAATGTAAAGGTATTAATATTTTGATCTTTATTAATAAATGTTTTAAGATCAAAAACAATTTTATGCATTAAATACTATTTTGTATACTATAAGTTATTTAATAAAATATTTTCATCAATATAAAAATGACTTTTAAAATGATATTTGAACATGAAAAATATCTTTTATTTTGAAAAGTTAGTTAAAAATAATTTTCAAAAGTCCAAACTTTTCAAAACATTCGAATCAGATCAAACGAGACCAAAATGTGAAAATCGACCTAACCATCCGAAAGCATACTTGAATCATACTTTGTAGAAAATTCACAAACACAAAGGCAAAAAGAGTAAATAAAAATCCATTTACAACTACGATGTAAGAACATAATATTTGTGCAAGTCTATAGAATATTGTCGTAACATTTATATAACTTTGATGAAAAATTCATTGTATATCATATGCTGGTTACAATGATTGAGCATATGGCTTCAAAATATATTGATTGAGTATGCCATTCACGAGCATTTACATGCACGACACATGTCTATTGTTAAAAAAACCTAGCATACACGACATGATTGGAAAAATGAATTTACATTATAAATTGTTTTATTAACCACTACTACGACACTGAGGCATGTGAGGTATGCTTATGTGATATGTTTTGGCATCACATGTCAGACTTCCAAGGTAATCGCAAGGGTAAATAGGGGATGTGTCTTTGGTGATCGCGGGATGGGTGGACCACTCGACTGTACCCTTGTGATATTATGATTATTGGCGCTACGAGTGAGATACTTTTGGGTGATCATAGGGACAATTAGGGAATGTGCCTTTAGTGGTCTCAAGAGGATGGTCCACTCGACTGTATCAATATCATATTGGCCATTAGATTATTGATATTGATATTGATATTGTGCAGAACTCTATCCAATGCATAATAGATGGGTCAAGGGCCCAATGAAAGGAAAATATTTCAAATGAAATTATTTTGAGTTGGCTTTGACAAATATTTGAATACGATGCATTTTAGCATGATGTTTTTAAGGAAATGACATGGTGTCATATACTTGTATTACGCACACACTTGGCATGCACGATTTTTATTTATTATGCATCAACTTAAGGAATTTTTGCATTGTAGGTGAGTATGAAACTTCATGAAGACATGGATAGCTACGAAGCTCTTAGAGATTCCGAAGTTCGATGTACATGGATGACGACCTGTAATGTTATATTGTGGGTTGTTTTTTTCTTACAATATGTTGTATTATATTTTTGGGAATCCAGTATTGTAAATGTATAACTTTTGAAAGGGTATGATATATTCTTTTATAACCTCAACGTAAATATGTTGAAATTTGGTTATATATAGTATTTTGTATTAATATACTGTATGAGCATCACAAGTGATCAGGTGAAAATATATAGGGAACTTATTATGAAAATGCTTATTTCATTTATCATGTAAAAAAAAGTGCAATCGTATGCTTAGGTCGAGTTGTCAAATTTTTATTTCTATACTTGTAAGTGTATGATTTTTTCTATATAAATAGGGTGTGACAGATAGTAGTATCAGGGCAAAGTTGTAATTTTGTAGACGGCCCATGTACATGATCCCGAAGTACGGAAGAGCACAGCTATGCCAATAAGTTTTATTTCATTGCATTACTCTTTGCATGCTTCATCAATGATATTGGCCAACCTTTATTATCATTATTTTGTGAAAAAGTATTGTAGTTTTGGTAAGAAAGAGAGGTGACAATAGTAATGGAGCTAGAACTCCAGTACAGGAGCCGCTTATCCAAAGATAATAGTCGAGATTTTGTTATTGATAGATTTACAAAACTAGTTGAGCGCCAATCACAACAAATTCAACAGTTAATACAACAGAGAGAAGGGAAAAACAATAGAGGGCTGGATTTGTACAACCACAACAAATAGTTGAATAGATTGGGGAAAGATTTAGAAAAACTAAACTTCTAATATTTGATGATGCATTAAACCCAACAGCAGCAGGGGATTGGTTGAGAATTTTAGAGAATATTTCAGATATACGAGAGTTTCAGAGGTGGAGAAAGTAGTTTGCGCATCATTTATGATACAAGATAGAGTTGGACACTGGTGGGACACCATGAGCAGCATAGAAGATATCAATACTATGACTTGGGATAGATTTAAAGAGTTATTTCGTAATAAATATCTTAAAGACTAGTTCGAGCCATGACGATGAATAAATTTATACGACTGACACAAGGAGGAATGATAGTCGGAGAGTATATTCGCAAGTTTGAGCAAGTATCAAGATTTCCTACCCATATGGTTAATAGTAACACATTTAAAATAGAAAGATTTCTTGAGGGATTGAGGACAGAATTATATAAAGATGTAAATATAGCAAGAGTCCAATGAATGTCATATATACAAATAGCGGAAAGGTCGTTAGTTGCAAAACAAGTCGAACAAAGAATTAGTCCTGCCCAAGAGGCTCGACGATAGTTTAGACAAGGTCAAGGGCATCATTTGTCGAAAAATGACAAGAAAAGAACATTCCAATGACAGAGTCAGAAACCTAAGTTCCAACCGAGGCAAGGACAACAACAGTGAGATCAGGGTAATAGTCTAAAAATAAATCGGGGTAAAGCCTCAACATCACAATCATCTTGCCCTATATTGGTGGACAGCATACTGGAGCATGTCCTACAGAGACTAGAACATGATATGTTTATGGAAAGGTGGGACATCTTGCTAGAGTATACCCAGGTAATCCAAATCTTACAGAGAAAAGGTGCCAACAAGGGTCTTTACTATAACCAGAACAGATGTCGAGACAAAATTATTAGTTGTAACACGTAAATTTTCTCTCTTTGGCATTCCAGCACTTGTACTATTTGATTATGGAGATACGCATTCATTTGTGTCTACTGACCGTGAGGAGGTTGGGTAGGATACCTAATATACAAGAGGTCGGCTATAGTGTGGCTATTCCATCTAGAGATGTACAGCAAACCAATCTGATTTTAAGAGCTTGTATAATCCTTATAGAAAATCGAAAACTCTATGTTGATTTAGTTGTGTTGAATATGAAAGAGTATGATATAATTTTGGGTATGGATTGATTATCAAAATATCAAGCTACTATAAATTGTAAAAGGAAGTCAATAACCTTTCAGCCTTTAGGAGATGAACCATTCACATACATTAGGATTAGAAAGGGTTTCAGATTCCCAATGATATCGACATTGAAAGTACAAATGTTACTAGCTAGTGGGTTTATAGGATACTTGGTTAGTGTTATAGCTATTGAAGCACAACATAATTTGAATATTAGCGATGTACCAACAGCACAAGAATTTTCAGATGTATTTCTTGATGATTTACTTGGGATACCACCTGATCATAAGGATGGAGTTTGTGATTGATTTAATTTCAGGAACACCTCCAATTTTCCAAAACTCCATATAGAATAGCCCCAACAGAAGTGAAAAAGTTAAAATTACAAGAGTTGTCGGATAAAGGTTTTATTATAGTTAACTTTTCATCATGGGGTACGCCAATATTATTTGTTCGGAAGAAGGATGGTACAATGAGATTATATATGGACTATTGAGAGTTGAATAAAGTAACAATTGAAAATATTTATCCACTATCGAGGATTGATGATTTATTTGATCAACTTCAAGGTACAACTATATTCTCAAAAGTTGATTAACGATCTGCATACCATCAAGTAAAGATAAAGGGATGGACATTCCTAAGACGGCACTTAGTACAAGATATGGTTAATATGAGATTTTGAAGATGTCATTTGGATTGATTTGATGAACAGGGTGTTTAAGGATTTTCTCAATAAGTTTGACATTATATTTATTGATGATATCGTTATTTATTCTTACACTAGACAAGAACATGTTGAACACATGAGGATAGTACTTTAGGTCTTAAAGGAGAAGCAGTTATGCCAAATTTAATAAACGTGAATTTTGGTTAGATGGAATCGAATTTTTGATATGTAATATCAAGTAAGGGTATATCATCTAATCCAAGTAAAGTTTGGAGTCTTATGGGTTTAGCTGGGTATTATCGTAGATTTGTGTAAGGNGTGAATTTTGGTTAGATGGAATCGAATTTTTGATATGTAATATCAAGTAAGGGTATATCATCTAATCCAAGTAAAGTTTGGAGTCTTATGGGTTTAGCTGGGTATTATCGTAGATTTGTGTAAGGATTCCCAAAAATAGCTACTTCTTTGATGAAATTAACCAGAAAAAGTATGAAATTTGAGTTGACAGATGCTTGTGAGCAAATTTTTCAGGAATTAAAGAAAAAATTGACTTGGAGTCTTATGGGTTTAGCTGGGTATTATCGTAGATTTGTGTAAGGATTCCCAAAAATAGCTACTTCTTTGATGAAATTAACCAGAAAGAGTATGAAGTTTGAGTTGACAGATGCTTGTGAGCAAATTTTTCAGGAATTAAAGAAAAAATTGACTTAGGGTCCTATCATTTTGATTCCATCTTGTACTAGAAGCTTTGTAGTTTATAATAACACTTCTAAGAAGGGTAAATAGCACAAAACGTCCATACCTTTCAATGTCATTATGCAAAACGTCTATGTCTTTCATTTTTTTGGCATTTTCACCCCTACCTTCACCTTTCATTGCGCAAAAGGTCCTTTTCAACCATTTTTTCTATAAAATGACAATTTTACCCTTCTATTCAAATGAAACAAAAAGAAAAGAAAGAAAAAATAAATAATTAATTGCAATTATAGTCCTAAAATTTTCAAAATATTACAACCTTAGCTCACATCATTACACACCCACTACCACAAAATTTTCATCCTTAACCAAACCCCCATTTTCACCCCTACAAACGTCGCCTGCCACCACCGTTCGCCACCACTTCCCCACTCCCTATTGCGGCGGAATCACTTTCCAAACACGACCCTCACCTTGGATTAGCCCCACAAATACAAACACCATCTGAAACCAAAAAAACTGTCAAAAAAGCTAT
>CAIGRP010113387.1:0-41768 GCA_903798385.1 Fraxinus cuspidata | reverse complement strand
GACTATGCAACAGCCATCAAATCTTACACACGAATATCGAAACCAATGTTGTAGAGCCTCGGCGCCAAAACAAATTCAGCCATCTTCAAAGGTGTTGAGCCTCGGCAGCCATACATGTATCAGTCTCGGATCCAAAACAAATTCAGCCATCTTCAAAGTTGTTGAGCCTCGGCAGCCATACAGGTATTAGCATCGGCTCCAAAACTAATTCAGTCATCTTCAAAGTTGTTGAGCCTCGGCAACCATACATGTATCATCCTCGGCTCCAAAACAAATTACCCATCTTCAAAGTTGTTGAGCCTCGGCAGCCATACAGGTATCAGCATCGGCTCCAAAACAAATTCAGTCATCTTTAAAGTTGTCGAGCCTCGGTAGCTCAACAAATATTCGCGAAACGAATCCAACGGGCCCCGAAAGTATTGTATACCTCTGAAAACATCATCACTGAAGTCCACGCATGACATAAATAATCACACATGGACTTGGGGGAATATTGTTGTGAATAAATACTAGGGGCTGCCACGTGGCAGCCCCGACTGAAGCCGTGAGACCACTCTTAATCGAATCACTTCGGCTCCTTTTACATTAGCCGAGGCCCATGTCCGAGGCGTTTCATAGATTTGAGGCTATCCTCTCCAACAACCCAGTGCAAAGATTGAACTCATGATGAAGATCTTTTTCGAATGATTGATGTGACCTTTGTAAAAAGTGTATTTGCTCACTCGTCTTGTCAATGTAAGAACATTAAATGCTTAGAAAAGCTATGAATGTCAATTGGATGGCTAGGACTTGATGCCTTGGCCGAGGAGATGAAGTCACGTGTAATTTGATCCAAATGTCACCATTCCATTTGTAACACTATAAATACCCCCACCATGTAACAATTAAGAACTAATGCAAATTCATATACTTGAAGCAATATTTTTCATGTGTAATTTGATCCAAGGGTCACCATTCTATTTGTAACACTATAAACTCCCCCACCATGTAACAATTGAGTTCTAATGACAATTCATACACTTGGCGCAATATTTTACTCTCATTCACTCGTAGCATATTCACATTTAGTTCTAAACGATTGGTTCTTATTATACAATCGTGTCACGAATATTTTGCCGGAGTCTGAACGGAAACGTCTCGTGTTGTTGAGATGTTCCCACATCCAACTTCGGAGCGATCAATACCTTTGATCTATCTTTACGTGTTGGAATTCAGCTTACGTATGCACGAGTGAGTCTGACATCTGCTTACAACATTTTTTGAGATCAACAAATACCATCATATTCTTGATTATCACAGCCGAAATTTGGTTGATTGAAAATCATCGGACAATTGAGGTTACAAGTTGGAAGCTATCAGAAGATCGAACAATTATAATATCTACAGAGAACTCATCGAACCAAATAACTTCGATTCTCTGGTTAACTTAAACCCGTCGGGCGATTGAGTTTACAAATTGGAAGTGGTCGATATTGTGTATTAGAAGATCGAACAAGGAGAGAATCTACAGAGAAAATAATATCAATTCTCACAGTTGAAATGTGATTAATTGAATTTGTGAACCATTTGGAAAACTGGGGTTGAAGAAATCGCATGTGACAAATTCTCTTGCATTCGTAACTTGTGACGTGTACTTTTGATATATGACATGTGAACTAACACAAAACGACCTCAAAAAATCACCACAAAATCGTTGCAAAACCACCACAAATCCACCTTAAACCACCATAAAATCAAATCTGTGATCGACTCAACTTGAACGTTCCTGGTACAGAGTGGCCGTAGAGATTATTGCAGCGTGGCGCTACCTTCGTTGACACGCAGAGGCGCAATGCTGCAGCTGCGTCTCCGATGGCGCACAGAGGCTCTACGCTACCTCTAATGCCACGCCTCAACTGCGTCTCTGATGCCGCGCCTCAGATCTGCTCGTAGAGATCCAGCGCTGCCAGATAAATGAGATAAGGTGCTATTGCTAACCTCTTATGTACGATGCAATGCTTGTTGACCTCATCTGCGCTCTGTTGGCCTCACTTCTTCTCACATTGTGGGAGAGTAGAGGGGTGGGTAAAGAGAGGCCTCGAAGAGTGTGTGTATATAAATTAAGAGAGATAATAGAGTGATTAAGAGAGAGAAAATATAGAGAAGATAGAGATAATGTGTGTGTATAAATTAATCTATAATATTATTAATATGAAATCTAGAATTATCACCAGGTTGATTAATTATTTAAACTTTAGTCCTGATTTTAGAACTATAATCTTTAAAAATCGACTGGGGTGTAATTTTCAAAAAATAGAAATATTAGATTAATACTTTTAAAATTGATTAGAACTACAAATTTTTATATTAATTACGCTCATATTACTTTTGTCACCTTTTTGAGATTTTGTCATTTTTATGAAATTTTGTCTTTTTTGAGCTTTTGTTTCTTTTTTTGAATTTTAAAAAAAAGTGACATTTATGTTTTAAGAAATGTTGTTGTTCGTTCATTTTTATTGGACAACGATTTCAATCATTTTGTTACTTTATATTCATTATCTTGTTCTCATTTACTTCCATAACAAATGAAGATGTTAATTTTATTCATATTTATAATAAAATAATAAAAAAAAGAGTGTGACTTTTAATTTTCAACAAACTAACTTATATGCAATAACTATTTAGAAAAAAAATGACAGAAAATGTCACTTTCAAGTTTTAGCATCTAATTCATATGCAAAATACAAACAAAATATTACATTATGTCATTTCTTAATGTAAAATAAGGTTTCAATTCATATTAATATTTAAATTTTTACAAACACACATGTATGTATCTATTTAATTGATCATAAAGAATTCAAATGAGATAGATGTCGATATTTTTAGAAAAAAGTAACAAATAATGTCCCTTTTCTCACCCTCATTTTCGCATATACCTTACATGCATTGTTATGCCTTCTAGCTCACTCCATATCATCACCAACGTGACAGCTAGCTAAGTGAATTAACAAGGCCTACACTCCTTCCACGAGGAGACACTTCGCCTTATCCAATGCTCCATAACAAATCAGTTTTGGCCAAGCTTAGCTCGGAATTGAAGCGTAGCCTCGGCCACTCCGAAGCAACTTGAGATCTTTACTAAACAAATCTTAATGATTGATTGAGTTGACGTTAAGACCAAGTTACCAGCCCACATTTTTGAGTATTAAATGTTGCATTAAATGTCCATCAACCTATGATGGACGGATTGATACCTAGGAGGAGATATAGTGCGCCCTACCTTTAGATGGAGCTACTTGTCTTCTCATCCTACGGTCAGTATTTAAGTTCAACCACTATATAAACCAACACTTGATGCTATTCTAAGAACAGTGCTACTTCAACTACTATAATTATTTTTCACTCTCTATATCACGGTTGTTCTAAAACCTTATCACTTGACTTGATCGTCGAGTGCTCGCGGTCGCTTCCACTGTCATCGAAAAAGGTTATTGGTGACTAACAGTGTGTTCAAGTGGAAGCTTATTCTGCCTGAAATTGTTCATTATGAATGTTGCTTTTACAATCTATACAAGGAGAACATTAAATGATCTTAAAATGGCAGATTTCAGGAATTGATTGAACAAAAAATTCAAAACATAAAACTTATAATTTTTTGGTTGTTTATTTGTAGATTTAGGGAAGAAAAGGTAGTTAAAGTAGCCCTTAATCTTGTTTTTATTTAATTTGTGCAAGATTTCCTTTTTTTCTCCACCATTATCGGAAAAAGCTATTGGTGACTAACAGAGTGTTCAAGTGGAAGCTTATTCTGCTTGAAATTGTTCATTATGAATGTTGTTTTTATAACTTATGCAAAGAGAACATTAAATGATCTTAAAATGTCATATTTGAGGAATTGATTGAACAAGAAGTTCGAAACAAAAAACCTGTAATTTTTTGGTTTATTTGAAGATTTAGGGAAGAAAAGGTAGTTAAAGCAGCCCTTAATCTTGTTTTTATTTAATTTGTGCAAGATTTCCTCTTTTTTTCTTCGTTTTTCCTTGATTTCTCGAGCTTGGAATGGTTGAAAAATTTCTTGCTGCTGTTTAGTTTTGCAGCTTACCAATTATGTTGTGTATTAAGTATTTGTCTTTTAACCCAAGTTTGTCATGATTTTTTAAAATGACCCAAAAGTGAGGGTGTTGTGTAAGTACCCCCAAATTAGATTGTGTTTGGTCGAAGCAGCAAGCTTAGCCATTGCCAAAAGGGTTACTGTTATTGTCGATGGAAAATTGGACCTACTGGACATGATAAAAAGTGGCCCATTTGGACAGCGGTTTAGTGGGCTGTTTGTCTTTAATAGGACCCAACTCATTACTCAGCCTACATACCCTTATAATCATGACATTGGGCTGAAAAAGGCCGTTTTACCGGAAAGGACAGCCCAGTGACTGGTTTGAAGCACATATAAATTTCAGTGATCGATTGATTTGACCAACACAAATAATCCTGGGACCAATTTGTATCCTCTAGAAACTTCAAGGTCCGATTTACATATTATTAATAACTCAATGACTCTTTTCAGCAATTCAATACTTCAGGGACTGATATGCCGCTGTCAAAAATGATGCATTGGCCCAAATCGACCTGACTAGCTCACAAAACTGACGTGTTTGAAGGTCGATTGGTCCAAAATTTAATAGTGACACGTTTCAAGGTTGATTAGTCCAAAATTTTGAAGTCAATTTGATATAGTTTGGATCTGGCTGGTTCAGGCTCACTATGGTCTTGAAAATGACCTACACGCACACGAGTCATTCAAGTCAGCCAACCCATTTTGTCACCTCTACGTCTCAACAACAAAAATGAGAATTCGAGGTTTAGAATGCTCTATTGTGATAGTTATAGACTAAGATGCAACAAGGACCCTCTGCTGCTATTTTCTCAAATATATGAATAGAATCTGCATTACAGGCTTACATCAGGGAAAAAGTCCAATAATCATACATTTGACGGTCAATTTTCGCTTACAGCACCACATACATCAATACGACGTCAACATCGCGAAACGATCGTGTACCGGTGAAATTTTCCCGATTCGACACTCGGCATCCAATCTGAAACCGTACAGTTCAAAGGTTCCTGTTACACAACGACTCGAAACGAAACTTCTTGTTACAGCTCCAGTTTGAAGCTTTGTTCTTGAAATTCGCATCCCGATTTGGGTTCAATTAGCGAAAATTGAACTTCTTTTGATCTCGTTGGATTGTGTTGTAATGCTATAAAGCGTTATAGTTCATATACACTGGTGTATGTACTTTAGAGAAGAAAGAAAAAGGGGGGAGTTATGGGGGCGTCGGATAATACGAGAGGGCTAATACTGGCAATTGTGTCGAGTTTGTTTATTGGAGCGAGCTTTATATTGAAAAAGAAAGGACTCAGGCGTGCTGCTGCTGCTGGTACTCGTGCAGGTGGGGAATATTCGATCTCTATGTCACTTTTTTTTTTCGTTTTCCAGTGTTTTGAGTAGTTAGGTAGATCTCTGCTTCATTGAGTCGGTATTTGTGAAATGATTTTGAGGGGAAAAACTGGTTGTCTCACGGGCTTTATTAGGCTCTGATCGATGTTTAGTTTTCGAACAATTTCAATCTGTCTTTCATGCCTTTACAAATAATGATTAATCCAAGCATTCTGATTTGGAATGTTGATGCTATAGTACTATCAGTTGAGTTGGTGTGGTGAGAAAGTGGAATTAATCATTGATGATTTTAGTATATTGGGACAAAATTACTGCTATCAAGGTCAATCTATGACGATGAGTGGCTGAGAATTTTAATTTCTGGACTTCATGTTGTGATTTTATGTTTTAGGCTTTAAGGACGCTATTGAGCTCCAAATGGGCAATTGCAGCCATAGATTATGCCTGTCAATTATGAGAGGTTACTCACCAATGCAAATAATCTCATTTTCATGCAATTGATGAATGCTTAAATGTGAGCTTTGGTTGGCGAAGTTTCATTGTATTTGAAAGTTATGTTTCAATGGAGTGTTTGTGCTGGCGTCTTTATCAGCAATGGAAATGGCAATAGACATGCGTAATGGAAACTACAGTCACGCCGCATATGGAGGGTTTTATTCTCTTCATGAAATCTTTATACTAGGGCAGTTAAGCTCAAAAGTTCATTTGGAACTGAAGTTGTCACTTCTAAGAACAGAACAAAACCCAAGGATGAACAAGCCACTGTAATCTGGTAGTGCATGCATTATATTTGAAATTATTTAGCAAGCCCCACAACAAATTATCCTTGAGCTATTAGCCTTCATACACAACCTCCATTTCTTATGTTAAAAGAAAGGTAGAAAGAGAATGTACCTGTGTATCTCGATAAATCTGAAATGTCTTTCTATATGCCTCAAAGTTATTCGATTCACACACACACACACACACACACATATTTATTCCTTTTGAGTATTTTATGCTATTAATGCTGCAGGTTTTGGAGGCTACACTTATCTACTAGAACCTCTTTGGTGGACTGGCATGATTACAAGTAAGTTGTGGATATGTAAATAATGTTTGTTCCTCTCTGATTATCGGCACATGAATTCATTCCAACGTTGTATCAACAACTGGCTAATTGCCATTTGCATGCAGTGATTGTTGGAGAAGTAGCAAATTTTGTAGCTTATATTTATGCTCCAGCTGTTCTTGTGACCCCTCTTGGTGCATTGAGTATAATTGTTAGGTATGTTCTTCGACTTCAATTGAGCGTAATAACTATGTTTTGATAATGCACAACTAACCTTTTTCATGAATCTGATAGTGCTATTCTGGCACACTTTATGTTGAAAGAGAGGCTGCGACAGATGGGTATACTGGGATGTGTGTCTTGCATTGTAGGATCGGTAGTAATTGTAATTCATGCACCTCAGGAACAAATGCCAACTTCAGTACAAGAAATCTGGATTTTGGCTACTCAACCAGGTTGCCACCTCTTTCTTCTGCATTTTATTTTCTTTTTCAAATTTTGTGACCATAAATGATATTTTTGTTGGACCACAGCTCATTTCTTCTGTCTACAGCATTTCTGATTTACGTAGCAGCTACAGTGTCAATAGTTTTAGCTCTGATTCTGCATTTTGAGCCTCTCTATGGGCAGACAAACATACTGGTTTACTTAGGAATTTGTTCCCTAGTGGGTGCTCTAACGGTAATTGCATCTCTTATGTCCTATTATGAGATTTTAAGGTGACATGCATATCTATAGTATTTTATGGAGAACTTCTGTCTCATACTTGCTTTGTATTTTTCATGTTACAATGTAGGTCGTCAGTATAAAGGCTATAGGTATTGCAATAAAGCTTACTTTGGAGGGGATCAATCAAATTGGATATCCTCAGACTTGGTTTTTCTTTTCAGTTGCAGTGATCTGTGTGATCGCACAGTTAAATTATCTCAACAAGGTAGTCATATTTTTATTAAGAATCATGGTAAATATTTGGTGTTTTTAGGTGCTGGATTAAGAAAATGTTTGCCCCTCTATTATTGTCTTTGACCAAAATATTTACCCTGTAATGTGGATATTGTGCTTACATATTTGAATATTTGCGTTTCATAAATGAATCTATTCTCGCATTACTGATTCATTTGTTGGAGCATGAATGATGCCCTTGATTCTCTGTGAAAGGAGTTTTTGTTGTGCCTATCTGGTGTGGTTGGTAATGCAAATATCATTGGGATGTATTGTAGAGACTATTAGTGTGATTGATATGCAAAGGCGTTTTTATTAATTAGGGGTGAGGGGGAGGTAGGTGAATTTTACACCTAGAGGTTGAGATTGCTTGTGCTGCTCTTTGGTTGGAGAAGGTAAAAAAAAAATGTCAGGGGTGAGTTGATGGCCAAAAAGGGTCAGCTTTTCTGTGTTCTGTTTCTCTGCATGGGTTGTGCTGAGTACCTTGCAGTACATCTTTGGATATTTGGTTTGATGATACTAGAAAAACAAATAAACAAACATGGAAATTGGAAGTTTCATTCATAAAAAAAGTTGGTTCTTTTTTCTTTTTCTTTCTTTTTTTTTTTAACATTAAAAATTTCAGGATTTTTTACTGAAGAATGAAGATAAAGAACCAATCTAGTGGTTCCATACATAGGATATTGTGTCTGTGAAGCTGCGTTGCGCCACGTTGCTTTTGGGAGCTGGAGGTATAAGGAAAAGTTTTGGTTTTTAGTTGGCTTTAGTGGGAAGAGAAGCACAAGTAGTCACTCCATAAGCCTACAACTCAGGTGACACTTGTGGGCCAACTGTATGACAGTGTTTCCTGTGAACTAAGCCAGGCCTTATTGGCCACTTACAATTTAGTGTTCAAAGAGAATTATTTCAATACAAAGTTGTATGATCTATGTTTTTTAGTAAAAAGATACCGTTCTGCCAAATTTTATTTTTAATTATCCACACCATATAAACGGTTCACTTCAAGTCATTGTAATTAACATTTCCAAAATAACTACTTTTCCTGCTTATCAATCAAAATTCATCATACATTGGCTGCAACTTTGTGCAGGTTTAGGGAAAAAAATTAAACTTTGTGCTCGTTGTTTTGTTTTGTTTTTTTTTTAATTACGGAACAATTTACTCTTTCTTCAAATTGTCAAACTACTTTCTAATCCTATCATCATCTAGGTAGTTTATGTTACGCCCACCTATGAGCTCATGGCACTACTCACGCCTTAATTTCGACGATCACAATAAGGCGAGTAAGTTACCTATAAGGCTTAAGCTATTGTTACTCATGGGTCTTTTAACACTATTATAAGTAACATTTCCATATTCAATGTGTGCGGGCAATGCAATCGCACTTTATGTTCCTTAGGCTTATATTATGCCATTGTTCGTTGTTCCATATTTTTCTCACTGCCATTAGCACGCTACTGTGTAGAGAAAAGGGTACACTTATATAGCATTTATATGTCTCTATCCTCCTATCATGTGAGGTTAATATTTTTTTCTTAATCTATTGCAAAATTCATCCAATGACCATTACGTTCCATTTACATTGCAGTAATCTAGTTAAAAAATGCGTATTTAACTTGGGGATCACAATAACTACTTTTGGTTACTTAATTGAGTAGGAATTGTCTTTGGGCATTTACTTACAGCAAGTCTCAAGAATGATGGACATCTCAATAGGCAGAGGGAGGTCTTTTGCATAATTGAACTATGCCCAGCTAAATTACTATTTTTTGTTAGGTGTTTGGGAGATTGTAAAACAAAAAATATATAAATCAAACTTATCTAATTAGTTGTCATTCTTGTTGAATGAAATTGGTCAAACTAGAAATAGGTTAGAAGACACACATTTGTAACTATGATTCTAAGGGTAGACAAACAATTTACAACATATCACCTAGGAAACTCATATATATACATTTCATCACTCACATTGAGATAACCATTTCCTCTTGGAGAACTTTCATCAAATATGGCCTTAAGAAAATTGAATTTAAGGAGCTTGTGTACATTAAATGTGTTGTTTGTGATGCTTTCGAAATATCTTTTTCATATTTCAAGACTAACCATATGAAGGGTGGACAATTAGGGCGATTGATCCATGTGATTTTTCTGTTGACTCAGATTACTAGTTTTTTACACTGTCCTGAATCATTTGCTTTTCACTTCCAACTTTACCAATTCGTATGTCATTTGTTTAGGCGCTAGACACTTTCAGTGCGGCAATTGTTTCTCCAATATATTATGTGATGTTCACAACTCTGACTATCATTGCAAGTGCTATAATGTTCAAGGTAACCGCCATTTACTCGAAGTTGTATCTCATCCTCATAACTGTTAACTACAGCTCACAAAAGATGGTGAACTATCAATGTTGCCACATACTTGTTCTGCAGGATTGGTCAGGTCAGAATGTGAGCAGTATATTGTCTGAGATATGTGGATTTGTCACCGTGCTTTCAGGAACAGTCATACTTCATATGACAAGAGAAGAGGAACAAGCAACTTCACAAGGTATAGCTAAAGGTAAATTGTTGTGTAGTTGTCCTTTTTTGGGAGTACTAGGCTTCTGATCCGAGTTTGTCATATAATCACGTAAATGAAACTTCGCTCATGCAACTAAAATATCAGCTGCATATAGTCCTAAGGATTAGAACATGGGCTGTGAAAAATGATGGGACTAGTATGAGTAATGCTAGCTGCACTAGTCATCATATGTGGCAACTTGTTATTTGAGGTATTAATTTCTTGTAATTCTGTTGCCTCACATAACAAAGTAATGCCTTAAATAAGAAGTTGCTACATAGTGTGACTACTGCAGTCACTAACTATTTAGGAATAGGTGGAACATTATAATTAGAAAGGATGTGAACCTTCGGGTTTTAAGTTTGGTGATTGTCCGTAGAATTGTTCATGCTATAATATCCTTCTGTTAAAAACAAACTACACCGTTCGAGATATTTGTCATGCAAATATTTACAAAGGAAAGCTTTGAATAAGCAAGTGGCGCAGACGAAAATTTATTAGCCGTTGAGTACTCATTTTTTGTAATTTGATTGCTCTTATTCTAGTTCAAAATGTAGCCTATGTTATTAAGTTGATGTTGACTGCTAAACACGAGCATCATACTTGCCTTTTTACTCTCCATGCTGATTTTAGAGTGAGCTAATAGTATCCACTGTCTATTTTATGTAGGAACCATAACTTGGTATGATGGAGATCAAGCAAAAAGTTTGGAGGATGCACATTTTACCAGGTTGCATAATTCTGATTACTTTGAACAACTAAATTTTCCCCTTGAGACAAATGTGAGAACATAATCCCGGAACCCCTATTGGCATCCAAAGGTACAATTCATGGATTTGCAAAGCAGTGTCTTATTCTTATTAGAAAATCTCATGGGCGCCTAAATTAGACGGGCAATCTCTCTGCAAGTTTTCTTTTGACGGCTTGGAGAAATACCGCATGACCACTCACTTAGTTTTAAGTTGGAATGGTCGTCATCTTAGAAGCCAGCCATTTTAAGCTTCACAGGGATCGCCTAGATTTGGTCTCGTCAAGGATTTTCTCATTGGTATTTGTACATATTCGTATCTTTCGGTTTTAAGGGTTGTATGATCATTGGTTTGTTTCATCAATCATTGTTTTGAGGTTGTAGCAATAGCATTAATGTAGCAGCAGCATGTATTTCTTGTTACCAGATGCTCGCCCGATTTTGGGGGGCATTCGAGTGATATGCTTATATGTCTTGTTGTAACATTCGAGTTTCGCGTGAAGTCATTTTGTATTGATATTTTTATGAATAGATATTTCTTTCCTTATCTCTTTCAAAAGATCGCAAGTTTTCCTTTAGGAATCTTGTTTAGTCAATTTTCTTTTAGGGTTCGTTTGATTGCAATAATGGAATTTGAGTGGAAAGAAAATGAATATCAGGGAATTGAATTGTCTAGAATTCATTTTATTGGGAATTGTTAATTAATTGTGTTTGATTGGTATAATTTTCCATATGAAAAATGTTGAAATTTTGGATCTTTTGGTGTTCGTCTGACTTTGTTTTTCATGGAAATTGTCAATTAAAGGGATATAATTAGTTACCATTGGGAATAGAATTCGTTCCAATTGCCCAAAAAAGAAAAAAAGAAAGAAAAGAAAAGAAAAAGTAGCCTGGTGGTGAGAATTGGTTTTCCTTGAAAACCAAGTATTGGGTGGAAAATGAGGTAAGGGGGAAAAATGAATTCCATGGAAAATTTAGCCAACCAAACAGCCTAAAATGTGGAAAATGGAAAACGAGTTCCAACTTCCCTAGAAAATTTTGTGCTATCAAAGAGACCCTTTAGCTAGATTCAAGGTCGTTATGTGTCAATTTTGGGTACAGTGGTCTTTTAAAAGTGTTGAACCTTCTTTTATTTTTTTAATTTTTTTGGGACGATTGATCTTTGTGCTTTGAAAAAAATTCAAATAATTATTTTGAATTTATTAACTCAATTTTCTTTTACTTTAGCTAGATTCAAGGTCTACTAAGGTTATTCAAGACGGGGTGTGTCAATTTTGGTACAGTGGTCACTTAAAAGCGTTGAACCTTCTTTGATTTTTTTTCTTTTTTTTGGACGATTGATGATTGATCTTTGTGCTTTGAAAAAAAAAATCAAATAATTACTTTGAATTTATTAACTTTTATTAGTTAATATATGATTTTTAGTAGACGAATATCTAAATAATATTGTTAATGAAACATTGAATTTATTAACAATGCTAGTTATGTGAGTTTTAATTGATGAATATCAAAATTGATTTATCTATATTTTCTAGTTTAAGAAAATAATTGAATGTAAATGTAACTGTACCAAAATAAGGAGTTATAAAAATAATTAAAATTTGATTAATTGTCGCTATATATATATAAAAAAAAAAAAATTGGCTTCCAGATGCAATATGCCAAAAAAAATCACTTAAAAAAAGTGAAATAAATATTACGCTATTTACTTGGTGAACACTTTCTTTCCTTGGTTCTCAAAAAATCTCCCCACACAGAACACATCTCATCCGTTCAATACTTCCATATTAGATATCCATCGTTGGATTAAATTTAGAAGTGCGTAAGTGTATTATGGTATATATTCGAACCCTTCGCTTCTAACGAACGCAAATTTTCACGAAACCCATCTTCATTATACAGAAGCATTAATGCCAATCCTAGAGAGAGGAATAAAGCAACAATGGCGGCAACAGCGAGCGTGTGGGCTAAACCCGACGGATGGGCTTTTGATGCGGAGGAAAATGAGTTGGAGCTCCTCCAAGAACACCAACAAGACTACGTGAATGAAAATGAAAGCGGCGGAGGTGATACGGGGGATTTTCCAACCTTGGCAGCGGCGGCTGCTGTGTCACGGAGGACTTACCTGGGAAAGGAAGAACTAGAGAAGCAAATGAAGGAAATTCCCAGCAAAACTAGAAGAAAAGGAAGAAAAGGAGGAAGAAACAGAATTACCGAACATTTGAAATTGAAACGGCGTCGTTTGATTTTATATAAAACAGTGTCGTTTTGCTTTAATTGCAAATGTAAATAATTGAATACGTTTATTTCCTTCCAGTTGGAAGAAAGCATGCTTTCTTTGCTGGGAGTATATATATCGGTATATGCTTAGTGAATTGGCGTTATGTATTGTGGAAATTCAGTTAATATTGGATTGAATTTGCAGTTCTCTTTATCTTTGATCTCTTCTCATATTTTTCATCATCCCCCCCATTTCTGTTTTATTTTGTGGATTAACCAGTTTAATCAGCTGGCTTCAGCTGAAGTTCAGAGCAGAAGAGTTGCCTTTGCAGGAGTTGAGGTTCGGATCGTGACAAATTGGTATCAGAGCAGGTGTATATTACTGGGCAAGTGAGCTAGATGGATACGAGATCTAAAACAATGGATGAGCACTTGAAAAAGCTGGATCTCAAAGTGGCAGATTTGGGTATGAGTTTTAAAGTAATTACTAGGAGATTCGAGAACATGCTTGAATCTTCAGATCAAACACTTCAGGTTATGGGTAATAGACAGGAGAAAATTGAGGATGTAGTACTGGAACTGAACCAGAAGTATGAGAAGGTAGTGGCATTCATGACTCAAATCTCTACTGATTTGAAAAATAACCAGAAGAACAAAGGTATGTCAGAGTCCATAATCGAAGGGAAGTATGGAAGTGAAGTTTACACCCCATGAGCCAGTAGCATGGAAGCGAGTGTAATTTCCAGAGGAGAGTTGAATGGAAATACTAGGTTGCCTAAGATTGATTTCCCTCATTTTGGAGGGGAAGGGCCTAGGGAATAGCTGAGGAAAGCCAGGAAATATTTCCAACTACATCAAGTCCCAGATGAACTTAGAGTGGGAGTGGCAGAAATTTACCTGAAAGGGAAGGCTGATATCTGGTTTGATGGTTTCATAGCCAGTCACCCAGGGGCTAGTTGGAATCTATTTTCCGAGGAGCTATGCAAGAGGTTTGCAGAAACCACTGGAGAAGAGGTAGTTGAGACCTTCAGAAAGATCAAACAACTTGGATCCATAAGTGAATACCAGGAGAAATTTGAAGAGCTTAAATCACAGGTGATGTTAGCTCTACCACGTCCCTGAATTATACTACATTGCTGTGTTTACAAGTGGATTGAGAGGAGAGATTAGGTCCATGGTGAAGATGATGAAACCTAATACCCTGGCCAAGGCATTTGAGGTCGCTAGCCTACAAGAGTCAACCATTCAACCAAAAACCTAGGAGTTTCACCCCTAACAAGTGGAACCCTTACCCCCCTCCCCAAAGCCACCTGAAGAAAACAAACCTAAAGAAACTTGGCCAAAAATAAATAAACCACTAAATAGCTACAAAATTATCACCTGCTGATTTCCAAACCAAAAGAAGCCTGAGGTTGTGTTACAAATGTGATGAGAAATACACTGCAGGGCATGTTTGTAAGAATAGGGCCTTGAATTTTATATTGGTGGATGAAGAAGATGAGGGTGAAATAAAAGAGGAAAAGGAGGATGAATCAGATGAGGAAGAAGTCATGGAAATATCCATCAGTGCTTTGGCCGGGAATCCAAGGCGCAAAACTATCAGGATCCCAGGGACTTTGAAAGGAAGAAGGGTATCTATTTTGATAGATAGTGGGAGCACTCATAGTTTCATAGACGAGATGCTGGCTAAGGAGTTGAACTTTCCTATAGAGGGGTCTAAAACCATGACAGTAAGAGTGGCTAATGGCGAGAAATTGGAGAGTAAAGCTCAAATTCATCCTCTGGTGTGGAAGGTGCACGGCTGGAAGTTCCAATACAAGATGGGGACATTGAAGCTTGGTGGCAGTGACATGGTATTAGGTGTTAATTGGATGAGCCAATTTGGACCTATCATGTTCGACTTTGAGCAAGGATACGTTCAATTCAGATACAAACATGAAGAAATAACATTAAGGAGTGAGAATGCTGAACCACAAGTAATGATGGTGGAGGAAGAGGCAGTGCAAAATCTATTCAAGGGGCAGCACTATGGAGTTGTTGGACAGTTGTACTCCATCGCTGAGAAAGAAGGGGAGGAAATTCCAAGCCAAGTCATGGAAGTTGTCAATCAATTCTTGTATTTGAGGAACCAAAAGGGATGCCACCTCCTCGAACTCATGATCACCATATACCTCTGAAGGAGGGTGCTCAACCTTTCAAAATCAGACCATATAGATGCCCTTTTATACAAAAATCTAAAATTGAGAAGCTAGTTAAAGAGATGCTAGACAATGGCATAATCAAGCACAGCAACAGTCCCTTTGCATCTCCAGTTCTCCTAGTAAAGAAGAAGGATGGATCATGGTGATTCTGCGTGGATTACTGACATCTGAACAAGCTCACTGTCAAGGACAAATTTCCCATGCCCCTGATTGACGAACTTCAGGATGAATTGAATGGGTCCAAATTCTATTCTAAGATCGACCTTTGGGCAAGATACCACCAAATCAGAGTTACAGAGACTGACACCCATAAAACAGCTTTCAAAACTCACCAACGCCTGTATGAATTCAAGGTGATGCCTTTTGGCCTTACCAATGCTCCGCCACCTTTCAAAGCCTCATGAATGAAGTGTTTAGAGATCAGTTAAGGGATTATGTGTTGGTCTTCTTTGATGATATTTTAGTTTATAGCCAAGATATAGTCTCCCATTGCCATCACCTCATATCAGTGTTGGAAATTTTACAGAAACACCAGTTATATGCCAAGAGATCCAAGTGCAGCTTTAGGCAGATGCATGTGGAATATTTGGGCCATATAATCAGCCAACAAGGAGTGTCAACTGATCCTGTCAAAGTTGAGGCAATGAGGCAATGGCCTACACCAATGAACCTTAAACAATTAAGGGGATTTCTAGGCCTCACAGGGTATTACAGGAAGTTTGTTAGAGGCTATGGGATCATAGCCAGACCACTCACTGATTTGCTTAAGAAGGACAACTTCCACTGGACAGAAACAACCGACTCAGCTTTTGCACGGCTAAAGGAGGCAATAAGCTGTACACCAGTGTTGGCTCTCCCTGATTTTAGAGAACCATTTATCATTGAAACTGATGCTTGTCAAAACGGCATAGGGGAGGTATTGATGCAAGGTAGAAGGCTTCTAGCGTACCTAAGCAAAGCTATGAGAGTCAAGAACTTGGGACTATCTATCTATGAAAAAGAGTTACTGGCCCTGGTAACTGCTGTATGCAAATGGAGACAATACCTAGAGGGTCACCACTTTGTGGTGAAAACTGACCATCAAGCCCTCAAATATTTACTTGAACAAAGAATTACAACCCCACTCCAACGGAAGTGGCTTACCAAACTTCTTGGCCTCAGTTATGAAATTGTTTATAAAAGGAGAGTGGACAACGTGGTAGCAGATGCACTCTCAATGAGACATGAAAGTATCCCTGAATGTTCAGGAATATCAGTAATTACCCCTGCTTGGATTGAAGAAGTTATAGAGAGTTATAAAGAGGATAAAGAAGCAGAAGGGAATATCCAATCGTTGTTGATAAATCCAAAGTCTAATACAGATTTCACCTATGAAAATGGATTGCTGAAACATAAGGGGAAGATATATATTGGAGCTGGAAGAAACATCAGATCTAAGTTAATTCAAAACCTTCATGGTTAACCTGAGGGGGGGGGGGGGTCATTCGGGTATCTATAACAACCTTCAAAGAGCAAAGCAGTTTTTCTACTGGAAAAGAATGAATCAGGAAATTAGACAAGTGGTACTGCAATGTGAAGTTTGCCAGTGTTGCAAGGGAGAACATGTTTCCTACCTAGGATTGCTACAACTTTTGCCTCAACCTCTGCACTCATGAAGCCATATCAGCATGGACTTCATCGAAGGATTGCCTAACTCAGGAGGAAAGAATACCATTCTGGTGGTGGTTGATAGGTTTACAAAATATGGACATTTTCTAGCTATGACACACCCATTTTCAGCCTCAACAGTGGCTCATCTATTCCTTGACAACATTTATAAGTTACATGGAATGCCCAAAAGTATAATCTCTGACATGGACAAGATATTTACCAGCAAATTCTGGCTGGAACTCTTCCATCTCCTAGGCACTAAGCTTCAGTTCAGCTCTGCCTACCACACATAAACAGATGGACAGACGGAAAGAGTCAACCAATGCTTAGAAATGTATTTGCGCTGTTCGGTTTACCATCATCCTAAGCAGTGGGGAAGATGGTTGCCTTTGGCTGAATGGTGTTACAACACCACCTACCATACTGCTATCCGAATGACTCCATTTGAAGCCTTATATGGTATGAAGCCCCCCCAGTTGGCATTAGGGCCCTACCAGCAATATAATGTGGCCACAGTTGATGAATTATTCCAGGAAAGGTACAAACTGGACCAACTACTTAAGGAGAACCTAAGCAAGGGCTCGAATGAAACTATACGCTGATAGGAATCGAACAAAGAGAACTTTTGAGGAAGGAGATTGGGATTTTCTTAAACTACATCCTTTTGCACAACAGTCAGTAGAACACAGAACTAATCAAAAGCTAGGGGCTAAATACTTTGGCCCATATCATATTATTAAGAAAGTTGGAGAAGTGGCCTACCAGTTGGCCTTACTTGAGGGATCGAAAATCCACCCTGTATTCCATGTCTCATTGTTGAAGAAACAACTTGGAGAAAAGGTAATACCAATTTTACAACTACCTGAAGGGCACTATAGTTCTCACTCAAAGCATCACCCCCTTGCTATCTTACAAACTAGGAAGGTACAGCAAAGGAATCAATAGGCAAATCGGTGGCTTATTTATTGGTCGGATTCTTCACCTGAAAGCGCTACCTGAGAAGATGCGGAGTAGACCAGACATCATTTTCCAATTGATGGATCTTGGGGACAAGATCAAAGTGAGCGGGAGGATTGTCACAGAGGACTTACCTGGGGAAGGAAGAATAGGAGAAGCAAAGGAAGGAATTTCCCAGCAAAACCAGAAGAAAATGAGGAAGAAACAGAATTACCGAACATTTGAAATTGGAACAGCGTCGTTTGATTTTATATAAAACGGTGTCGTTTTGCTTTAATTAAAAATGTAAATAATTGAATACGATTATTTCCTTTCAGTTGGAAGAAAGCACGCTTTCTTTGCTGGGAGTATATATATTCTCTCATCTCTTCTCATATTTTTCATCACCCCCCCATTTCTATTTTATTTTGTGGATTAACAGTTTAATCAGTTGGCTTCAGCTGAAGTTCAGAGCAAAAGAGTTGCCACTGCAAGAATTGAGGTCCGGATCGTGACATGCTGCTACTAAGACCAAGAAGAAGAAGCTTCAAACCTTGTCCCTTTAGGAATTCATGACTTACAAGTCGTCTCAGCCGACCGCCAACAAGGGACTCACCCCTGATAAACTGTTGACCCTTCCCACCGGCCCTCGCGAGCGCACCGCTGAGGAGCTTGATCGTAATAAGCTAGGCGATGGCTTCAAATCCTACAGTCCTTACAACGAACGGCCGTCGAGGGATGAGCAACCACATCGCCAGGGAAGCTTTAATAGGGACTTGAGCGGGGAGTTTGGGCCTTCGTGCGCTGATGAGACTAATAATTGGGCTGCGAGGAAGAAATTAACCGTTGGTAATGGATTTGCGAGAAGGGAGAGAGGAGGATTTTTCTCGGATTCGCAGTCTCGCGCTGATGAATCTGATAATTGGGGTTCCAATAAGTCTTTTGTGCGGTCTGAACCTCGGAGATATGAAAGGAGAGGGGGTTTTGGATTGGAGTCCAATAATGGTGGTGCAGATACAGATAGTTGGGTAAAGAAAAAAGGAAGAGGAGGGATGCAAAATTGGCGGAGCATTTGAAAGTTTGAGGGAGAGACGAGGGGCCATTGGAACTAACGGTGCAGATTCTGAGGAATGGGGGAGGAGAAGAGAAGAGACGAGCGTTGGGATTGGCGACAGGCTGAGGTTAAATTTGTAACCAAGGACAATGCCCGTAGGTGAGGGGCAGAAGGGTGAGAATGGGGTGAAGTCAGAAGGTAACAACCCATTCGGAGAGGCAAGTCCAAGGGAAGAGGTTTTGAAGGAGAAGGAACAAGATTGGAAGGAAATTGAGGAGAAATTCGAGACTACAAAGATTAAGGAGGTTGGAACTGGATCCCCTGATGGCCAAGCGTCTGGGAAGAGAAGTTTTTGGAATGTTAATGGACGGGAGAAGTTGCAGCAGGAGGAGAGGACTTGGAGGAAGTCGGAGTCTGTTGATTCTCATCCACAGAGGTTGGTAAATTAGGTTCTGAAATTACATGAATTGTGAAAAATACTATCTTTTGGTTAAGCATTGAATGATTTGAAATGTTAATAGCTTGTTGAATTGGTTTCTTGGTTTAATTATGTGATTGTGGAAATTACTCGCCCTTGTGAAATGCATGACTATCAGGGCCGGTCCGAGATTTTCGGTGCCCTGTGTGAAATATAAAATGGTGCCACTCTCATGTAATTAAAATGTACGTTAAAAAGAAAAATATATTACAATGATATTATTTCATTGCAAAAATATGCCATTTAAATATTTGTTTATTTTTTACATGTCGTGAATAAGAAAAGTACAAGTAAAGCTCAAAAAGGCCTCCTAAATTTCATCANGAAAAATATATTACAATGATATTATTTCATTGCAAAAATATGCCATTTAAATATTTGTTTATTTTTTACATGTCGTGAATAAGAAAAGTACAAGTAAAGCTCAAAAGCACCTCCCGAACTTCATCAAAATTCACGTCATCAACGAAGAACCATCCAAGCCACTGACCTCTTTGTGCAATTCCATATGAGCAAACCTTGAAATAAAAAAAACAGTAAATACCACGTGTAAACCTTGAAAGAGAAACACTAGCCATGGCTTATCACGTTTCTCACTATTTGATAAATAACAAGTGTAATAGCTTGAAGAGAAACATCTAGATAAATTATCGACCCTTTCCTAGTGAAAGGTCTCTCATAGGACCATTAATCGCTAGCAAATCTCTAGATTTTATGTCAAGATTATACTACGTTCTTGGATCATAGATGTTGAAGGGAATGGACCTATTATGAACTAAACCATCTACATCTTCATTATTATCATTTTCGTTAGGAGAATCATCATCATCATCATCATCATCTTCCCTAGTATCATTTTCCTTAGGAATTCATCATCAACATTGTTATTTTTTTATCATTTTCAATTGTCTCAATTCCTCAACATCTTCATTTTCTTTTTTATCTGTTTCAAGTACTTGGTCCGTTTTTTAGCTTCTTTAACAATGAATCTGTCAAGAGCACCTTTTTGAGACTATCAACTCCTCATTTTTTCTCTTTTTCAAATCCTAGTTTCTGTTTTCTAGGATATATTTTGAACTCTTATTTTATGACAATAATAAAAACTATAAAAGTACATAAAGTCCAAAGGAGATTTTTTTTAAAAAAAATAGAAGATAGCACTTGATTAAAGATTAAACTGGCAGAAACTTTATGCCTTTATAAGCTTAAATAAAGCTATCTTGATTCTTCAAAAACCTGTGTACCACCAATCAAACGAAACCGTAGAAGAAGTAGGAATAAGAAATACATTAATGTTAAATAAGTCATTATTTGTCCATTTGTCTCAACACAGATGACAGAACCAAAAGGCAAAACTCAAAAATGGGGAAAAATTGAATGTAATCACTCATTAGTTCTAGCCCAACAAAAAAAAAATGTACCCTTTTAGAACAAAAAAAAATTCACGAAATAACGGTTAACAAATGAACAATCGACACCAATAAAATGGTGATGTAGATTGTACCATAATATTCTTGTAGAGCAATAAACAAAAATTGACGATATAGCTTTTTTCTTCTCTATTTGATTCTTCTTCGTTGGTTAAATGATGGAAAAGAATGAAATGGCGAAAAGGGATTTGAGGTTAGCTTTTCACTCTTCACTTTAATCATTTGGATTTTGGGTTGCTTATTGTCTTATTGGGTTGGTAATTGTTAATAAAGCTAATTTGGCATTTGGGTATTAGGCTGGTAAAATAGATGGTTTAAAATCATTTCTTTCAAAAGCAAGATAGTTTAAAGTTTAAAAAAAATTCAATAATATGTTAAATTTAAAAAAATTAACTTAATATATTTTTCATAAATATTGTGCCCTTTAACTTAACATAATAATAAAAATGTAAAATTTTAAAATTAATAAAATATTTTAATATATATATATATATACACACACACACAGACACACGTATGAAAAAAAAAAATTGTTGCCTCTACAATGCTGAGGCCCTATGTGGACGCTCAAATCGCGCACCCTCGTGACTGTCTCTGATGAATATGCTTATGTGCTTGTTTTCTACGTATGGAAACTGTCTATAATTTACTATTATCTATATTTTAGACCTGCTGAATCAATTTGTTTTGGTTGTCCAAATCATTAGTTGGAAAATAGGGACATACAAAGACAAAAATTATATTTCAATGGTTATCTTCATATTGTGCTTTCTAATTGAGCGTTCTGTCTGGGATGAGCACAAGACTCGAACTTCTCTTTTCCTTTACCTTTTCTTCCCTCAAACGTGGTTTCTTATTGCAGAAGATACATATTTGCTTGGAACTTTTAAACCACAGTTTTGAAACACGTACTAGGATGTGACCCGGTCAAGACACTAGGTCATTGGTGGATCAATTACCGGGTCAATGTTAGATCAAAGGTCTAAATAAAAAATTAATTTCAATATGATAATGAAGAATAGATATAAGCCTAAGGGCTTGCTTGGGAATTTTGAGGTACTGGTTATGGGGGCCTTTTTAAAGTACCGATTTTGGGCATTTATGAGGGATTCAATTTTAGTTATTTTTTTAATAGTGGCTTTTGAAAATGTCCAATCCATGCTTGAGAGTTTATTATCAAGAGGTTCTAAATTTTTTTAAAGAATAACATTCCATATATGCCAATACATAAAAAAGGAAGGTATGTATAAAAAATGTTGATTAACTTTGTATGTCACTTGGTGAGATATTCAACATCCGTTTGGTCCCCATTAATCTATGATATGTGTCTCTCTCTTCTTTTTAACTTTACATTTTTCAATAAAATAATAAATCACTCTACCAAAAAACTTTTCCTTCCTTTTCAACCACATATTAAAAAAAAAAAAAAAAACATTATTCCAAAAATTATAACATCGAATAATGGAGGCCAAACGGGAGCTCAATTTATAAGTTCTTGTTTGAAATTTTGTTTACTCATAAAAGTAATACCTTACATATAAGTTAATTGTTAACTTAAAAAGTAAAATATTTATTTATAGTTCAATTTTTAATTTTTAAATTAAGTTTATAAGTAAATTTTATAGTTACAAACTAATTGTGTACTCCTAACTAATTTTTAACACACAAGTGAATTTTTTTACCATTAAATTTTTATATTTTATAAATAATTTTTTTGTCTTAGTAGTATTTTTTTTACTTTATAAGCTATTTTTTTACTTGAAAGTAAGTTTGTCTTATAAGTGATTTTTTTTTTTACTTACAAGTAAATTATTAGTTATACATTAATTTTTTTGCTTATATGTAATTTTTTATTTATTATATTTTTCATTTATAACCATTTTTTTTTACATTGAATTTTATCTTGTAAATTAATTGTTTTATAGAGGGTAGAATTGGAAGAAAATTTGAAAATGACGAAAATCACTGATTTAATGGAGTGAGAAGTATGATCTAAACTATACTGGTGCCTAAAAAAGCTAACAAGCACTAATTTTCCAACGTCTCAATAATGGTCCATCCAAGAAACAATCAAAATCAGTAGAAAAAATCTCTCAAGCAGCTTTAAGGCCATCTTCAATCATTAGCACCAAATTGGTGCAATTTTCACGCCATTTTATAATGTCATCTACAATCATTAGACAAAATATTACAAAGTGTTTCCTTATTTTGTAATTCTAAACAATTAATTTATTAAAAAAATATTAAAGTAAAATTATATTTTAATAATTAAAAGTTTTATACTTGTTATTGATTGTTCTTACTAAAATATTTTAACTATGAGTACATATTTATTATTTACTAATAAATGTTAGTTAAATTATATAATATTTCAAATAAGACAAGAAAAAAAGTGCTCGGGGAGCGTCGGTATTCTACAAGTGTTAAGACACGTATTGGATACAGACACACTACCCTAGTTGAAGTATCAGTACTACAGAGTTTTTCTTACTCGTGGCATTAGTTTAATAGTTCAGGTATTGATTCTGTATTTTCTTCCCCAAGTTTGATCTGTACTTAATGAAGTAGAAACTATATGTTGCTCACTATTTGTGTTATATGCCTAATTGCTGGTGTGAGATGAAAGGTTGATTTTGCACTATGTGATGTTTTGTGTGAGTTGGAATTAGTTCAGAACTGTGTTTACCATAAACTTTGATGTGTGTGCTAGGTTTTAGGCTTGCTTCTGCTGGTATAAATTTTCTAGTTGATGCTTGACTAAAAAATGTGAAATGTTTTCAGATAAAGGAAGTATAATTGATATATTTTATGACTTTTATTATGAAAAGAGATGTGTGAGGTGATTTGGAATGTTGGACAGCAATTTATGTAATGTTACCATGAGCTCTTGTGGATGGCTTCAGAATTTGGTACAATATTGACATCGCGATGAACCTTGTATGCATGTTATGACTGTGTCTTTGTTGTTGGAACTTCTGTTTGCCGTTGTAAAATAATTTTCACTTTCTTTTGTTAATAGCGCTGAGGAAACTGAAAATGGATCTGCTGAAGAAGCCGAAGATAGAGATCTACAGATGTGATGCTGCATTTCTACAGAAAGTTGAGAGATTTTGATTTTACCGTTTTTGTCTGTTATGTTGACTAAAATTATTTCAAGGCACGACAGAGATCCATTTTTGGTAGATTTAGAGGTAGAATATTTATTAGTCCTTAATGCTTTGTTTGTACACAGTACGGTAACCATGGTAATGCTATTTCCATTTAATTTAATAGATGCTCATTATTGTTATGAATTCTCGATGTGATTGAATTATATGGGTTCATAATACATTTGTTATATCGTCCAGGTTATAGGGACGATCAGTTAACACTTTATAAACCTTTTGATCCGTTACTTCTCTCGATTTTATAAATAATATTGTTTGATTTGTGAAAAAGCTACGAAGGGATTACTGTTCTTGATACGGATTTGAGCTTACGAGATTTCAATAAATAAGGTAATTTCTTGAAGTAGCTTTTCAATGATGCACAAAAAATTCTTTCCCCTGCACCTTTCTTGTACAGTTTTCTTCTCTTTCAGAGTTCATAAATGTAAGCAAAATCTAACGGCTAACTGATATCGACATTTGCCTAGAATTTTCTGAGGTTGGTACATAGCATTCAATATTTCAACTTCTAGAATATTTAGGACATGTTTGGTTGGTAGGTGTTAACTTTTTAATTACTTTTAGTTAATATTCACTGTTCATTTTTATCTATTTATAATTTAAATCAATTATACCTACCAAACATCCGCGCCTATATTTTTTTTCGTCTATTTAAAGGTATTGGGTAGGATTTTATTGAGTTAAGCTAGCTTGAAAAGTTATCGACTTCAAATTATTCAAGCCCCTAGCTGAAAAAAGACGAGTTTACATATTTTTAATTAAAATTAATTCATGGCATTTTCAATTTGAGATATGTTCACAAAAGTTTCACAGTTCATGCATTTAGAGCCTCAATAAGCACATTCTCTTTGCATCAAAACTACTTTCTTTACGCTACCATTAGGTATGACTTCTCTAGATTATGTATAGGATTAATGACTAATAAGACCCTAAACTTGTTCTTGCAGAATTTTAATTTTCTACTATTCCAACAATTGTTTAGCCCATGTTTCGTAATCATTACTTCAAAACTATTTTTCTCATATTCATTTCAATTACACATTCTCTCAATAAAATATTTTTTTACGTAAATTCAATACTATTTCCTATTTTTTTAACAACACATTCTCCAAAAAAATTAGTATTCGAAAACTCGTTCTTCCCAAAAAATGGCTGTCAAACACGGGCTTAATGTCTTTTAAAGAGTTGGAAAAGATAGGTGGACAAATCAACATCTATCTGATCTCTCGACGTGGAAACAAAGGCTCCTTAAACGCAAGAACGATCCTAAGAATTTTGTCATTAATGACTATTGTCTTGCTTTTCACCAATCTAAAAGAACACTTGTTAATCAGCAGTAAATTTCACCAGCCTTAAATGCAATCCTGTATGTACCTTCTGAATCTCAAAAGAAGTCACAGTGCCTCATAAATGGAGACAGTTGAGAGATGCAGCACAAAAATGCACAACTTTTCTACTTAAAATTATTGCTTATTCACATTCATTCACACCAAGAATTTTCTTTACAGATTATTCTACTTAATAGACTTTTGCCTCTTGTTTTGTTCTACAGTAGATACCATGGATTGGTCACAAAAGCTTTCCTTTACAGCTTTTCTCATTGTTACAGCAGCCATTCATGGAGCTTATGGAGATGCTATGGTCACTGGTACTGTTTTTTGTGACCAATGCAAAGATGGCAAAATATCCCTTTACGATTATCCTTTATACGGTAACATCCACATATTTTTGTTACCTTTTTTCACGTCTCAATTGCATATATTTGATTATCGATTTGTTTAAATTACAAGTCGATAAGCTGAAAACAATGTGCAGGAACAAAGGTAAAAATGGCATGTTCAGGCAGTGATGGGCAATTTACTATGTGGAGAGAAGAAACAACTAACTGGTTGGGAAATTATGCTCTGAAATTTGATGGCGCACCGGACTTAAGTCGTTGTTATGTGCAGGTTTCGGGTAACGGGCAAGGATCTGGCTGCCATGCGGCTGCTGGTCCAGCCGGTTCTCTAAGATTAATGTTTAGGATGTTTGATATGGAAATGTACACTGTGGATCCTTTGCTTTCGCAGCCTGCACAGCCGATGCCCTTCTGCCCAAGATCCTATAACCCGGCACCGGTCACTCCAGCTAATCCTCCACCTGCACCGGTCACCCCCGCTAATCCTCCACCTGTAAGGCTTCCACCGCCACCTCAACCACCAACGGCATCACCATTGCCCAAGTTACCGCCAATGCCCCCAGCTCCATTTTTAGAAGCTTTGGCTTGTTCACACCAGTAAGTTTTATAACTTTTGGCCAAGGGAAAAAGGTGCTCGGTGGCCTTGTCACAGCAAGTCTTGTAACTCCAACTAGACTCGTGTTAGATAACATTATTGAATGAAAATGGGGACTTGAAACGGGCAGTCCAAAAAGTGTGTTGTGGTCTTGCCCTTTTTACACCACTAGTTTCGGCTGATTCAGCCTTGTACATCTAGAAATGCTCCCCTTTTTACTTTTTAGCCTAAATTTTCTACTTCTGTATGTGATGACTCTTTATGCAGGCAGTGGATGATGCCGGAACACAGATGCTATTGGAAGGTGGTTACCCCCGACACCAAAGTAGCTGTGGTTTTCGGGATTGTAGCTGCTCGGAAATATGGCACAGACATGACCCTGGTTCAAGGCATGAATGGGAGAGCTGATCCATATAGAACCCTTTTAAGGGAAGGTACTACTTCCCTTCTTAACTCCTACAATAGCCTCCAGTTCCCATATGATCCTCTAGGTGTAATCCAAAACATGAACTGGGCACTGATGGGATCTACTCAACAAGTCCTTCGCACTGCACTGAGATTCATGAGGGCAAACTCGGGCAATGGTACCGCCACCTGCAGGCTTACTCCTTGCAAGTGATCCGTTCTTCGTTTTGAATCAATATCTATAGCTTCTTCTCATAATACTTCTGCAGTTGTATTGTGTTCATTTATGCTCTATATTGATTGGGGCGACAGATAATTTTTCTTCGTTAGAAGTGATTTAAGGAAATAATTTCTTTACCTGACTATATTATAGTAACACCAAGGTTGTAGAACACCTGTGATGTAATAAGTTACTGGGGTTTGCAGTGTACTGCATTATCTTCCAGTGACACGTTATAAATTCATTCTCTGATTTGCTTTTCTTTTATTATTGCTCTCTAAATAGGGATTAGAGCTTAATCCAAAACAGGTTTTCTTCGGTTAACAAAATATTACGATTATTTTCTGATCGACTTGGAGAAGTAAACACAAACCATATTAGGTACTTTGAATGGAAATCAAACAAAATGGAACCGTGAGACTTCAGGGCAGGAATTGTAAGCCCAGATCGCACTCTTCAACAGTTCCACTAGTTAAGCATAGATGTATAAACCGAGCCTTGCCAGGTTGACATAACCCGGTTTCTAGCACGACCGTTTTTAGGAGTGCCTGGTCTAGGGGCTTACAATCCCAAATAATGCTATTTGTACATAATGAAGTTACATAATAATTTAGATACAGGTGAAGTGTCAAAAGGGGAGAAGAATTTTTTTTTAATTTGGTTGAAGAAGTTCTGACCCGATCATATCTCTTCACATTATGCGTTTGTAAATCATTATGTATATGTAGCAAGACCATTCAGTACCATATAACCCGATAGATTATAACACCTCATGGTGGTAACAGAGGTGCTACCAGATCACCCAGATGCTAGAAGTTTGAATCTTTAGTAATTTGTGCAAGATGTCTAGAGGTATTAATTTTACATATTAGTCATCAAGTTCGTTCACAATTAAGTTACCTAAGGAATTAGAGTTTTTCTTGAGAATTATAAAGTGAACATGCTCAACATTTGAATCTAGATCTACAATTCAAACCAATGTTTTGAAAATCACATTTGTGCCGTGGTTCCACTGGACTCAATTATAAATATACTGATTGTACTTTATGTACATAATGATTTACATATATACGATATAATGAGATTCTTCAATCAAATAAAAAAAAAATTCTTAAGTCTGTTTTTGACACCTCATCTATAAGTAAATCATTATGTAACTCCTTGTATACAAGTAACATTATTCAAAACATAATATATATAACATATGAGCTTCATAACAATATCATAGACACCACTTCAAATTTAAAAAATATCAGTAATCTCCCCTATTTTTTGTTTTGAGTATCATATTCATCTCGTAACCACTTTTAACCCCTATCTCATCTAAAATGAATAAAATATCCATGTGATGAATTTTTCTAATAACTAAAAACAAATTCATTAGAATTATAAAATAGCAAAATTATCATAAACAATACCAATTCACATGTTAGTAAAAAAAAAACCTAAACAGTTTATTTATTGATGATATCGATTTATATTAGGAATTAAAATTTAGGACTCGAGTTAGGCTCATGTTGAGGTAAAAGATTTAAATTTTACTAGGCACACAAACTAAGATTTTTACAGTGTTCCACTAGAATATCTGCTTCATAAGTATCATAACATATTGAATGCATCTTGGGTTCTAGGCAATGTGGTGCTATAATAGTTGATTATCTAGATATAGCGAATATCTGTTCTATGTGGTGAGGAGTTGGCGTCGCTGGCCGAGTTCAAGCTATGCGAATATGATTATCTAAAAGAATTAACGGCTTCTCCAGTGAGGTCACTAGCTGACATTATAGCCTTCAACTAACCACTCACGTATGTTATATGAAGTTAAAATTTAAATGTTTCGTACATGATATTAGTCGTGGTGGACAGTTTGTTTTCTTTTTTAATATTGTCTAATCTATATTACCCAACCTGCCATAACTTTTTGAGGAAAAAAATAATGCCACCCTAACTCTCACTCAAAACCTAGCCTGTTTCCTCCATGTTTGCTTGTATATAGACTTGGAATAAAAAGAAAGAAGAGTTCATGATCATTATATGCTCATAGTGCCAAATATATGGCATTCTGCGTTCATCATTACATTACGGATATTTAAGTGTCCAATGTGTTTTGACCAAGGTGTGCCCATGATAAAAATCCATGGCCTCTCCCTTTTTGGACTTGTGACTTTTTTCAGCGTCATATCTTATGAGAAAAAACCTAATATGATGTTTTTGCGTAAGTTCTCTTTGTTTTGTCCCTCTTTTTATATTTTACCTCAAGCTTCTTCACAAAAAGCAGTGTGCAACATGGCAAGCTTTTGTGTTGAGCAAATTAGTTAGTTTTAGGTTGTTTGCTTTTCAGCCCTTGACTCATGTCGAAAATGATCGAACTCATTGTCTCATTTGGGGTTGTCAAGTCGCCGAATTGACTTCTCGCCTATCCACATTAATGTGATCCACAGAGTCAAAAGTCTTGTAATACACGCTCGAATGCACACTTTTTTACTTAATTTTTAAACTTATATTCCTAGTTAGTAGGGCATGTTTTTTCTCCTTTAAAATTGTTACTTAGTTCGTTGTATAGTGGCTATTGCATTTTTCCATTTAAAAAGTATAATGTAGCTTCCTTTTTGAACATAACAGAAGATGTCAGAGAACGTTGTGCTTGTTTTGCTCTAAATTTCGTCTTTATTTCTTCTTCTATAACACAAATAGCTTCCCAGATACTACTAAAATCCAAAGGAATACTTTTAAACAATGAAATTTCACTCTGGATTAACGTTCCTTATTTCTAATATTGCCCTGATTCTGTTCCGATGGTTGCCTTCTAGCAAGAATACATATTATGCACTTTCTTTCAGGGAAGCCACAATTCAGGATAGACAGACTGCTTTCAAGCAGAACCAGCTGACGTCGAGGCAACTTGTTCAGTTCTATCTCAATGAAATCCAAAAGACTTTACCCCATTCTTAAAGGGTTATAGAGGTAAACCCTGATGCTCTTTACCTAGCAGATGAAGCGGACACAGAAAAGAATGCTAAGACTCCCGGTTCATATTCCGGACTGCATGGAATTCCTGTCCTCCTAAAAGATGACATTGCAATCAAGGACAGCTTAATACCACTGCTGGATCATTTGCGTTGCTGGGATCAGTCGTCCCTCGGGATTCTGGCGTGGTGATAAAGCTGAGGAAGGCAGGAGCTATCATTCTTGGGAAGGCAAGCTTGAGCGAGTGGGGCTTATTTTAGGTCACTAACTGGGCCGAATGGTTGGAGTGCAAGAGGTGGACTAGGGAAGGTGTATTTTCCTAATATTCAATTGTTATGGTTTTTAAGTAACTTATTAAATTATAAGTAAGAAATAAAAATGACTTATAGGTTTATACAAACATGTCTGAACTCCGAAGTTTCTTGTACATGCAGAATCCTTATGTTCTATCAGCTAATCCTTGTGGCTCGAGTAGTGGATCAGCCATTTCTGTGTGTTAGAAATTTAGGTTTCAATCCTTTGATTTCCGGGCTCAGTTCACCAACCAATCGACACCTAATACCAATCGACCCAAAACCTTCAAACTACTCCTCCTTTGGTTGCTTGCAATTGCACCCACTTAAGATACAAAAAGGGGGAAGGTGTTTGCAGCCACAAAGGCTAAGGAATAATGAGAAGATAACAAGACAAGCTACAAACCGGAAGCACAAAGCACACACACGAGGCAGCTGGGTCTCTCTCTATTTCAAGGCACAACACACTTCCATTTGACCAAGCAAAGAAATTGGAAGTTTATAGGATCACTTAGGGCATAGTAATGGGCCGGCCCAAAAAGGAAACAATAAGTGGGCCAAATAAGCCATCCACTAAGAGAGAAAACCTGACCACGAGCAACTCTAATTAACTAGACTGCTTCCAATGGCTCCGAATAGTTTTAGGGTCGGGTCATCAATCTTAGGTGTCGATATAATATTTATCCAACATCGATTTTTCATCATCTCCTGGATTTATTGAGTATTAAAACCCAACACTATGGCATCAAATATGGTAGCAGTATCACTTGGGACTGAGACCGACAGCTCCATTATTTGTCCATCGAGTTTCAATTCAGTTGTCGGTATTAAACCAACTGTTGGTTTCACAAGTCGAACCGGGGTAATTCCAATTACTCCAAGACGGGATACCACAGGGTAAGTAGTTTTGTTTTTGATATTATTTCACATAAAAAAATCTGCCAACAGTTCAAATGTAAGTGAATCTTCATATGCTACTATGTTCAAGTAATATATGATTATCAGCTACCTCAAGTAATTGTCTGAATCTTTATAATTCTGTACAATCATATTGGCTTCTGGAGGCTAAACTTTTGTCATTTGATAACTGAAGTCTTCCAATTTGTTGGATTAGGCCAATCTGCAGAACTGTATCAGATGCTGTTTATGTTCTTGATGCCATTGTAGGCTTCAACTACAATGATGCTGAAACAACCTGAGAAGCATCAAAGTACATTCCTACTGATGGTTATGTCCAAATCAAAGAAAAAATAGGCATGTTATAAACAATTTAATGGGCATACATCAGTATTTTTCTGCAGACGCGGTGGCATTGGTCAGAACCTTTTTTTTTCCTTCTAAAAAATGTGGCCAGAAGAGAGAATATTCTTATGTCAATAATTGTCTGTTCTTATGAGGTTGTATTCAATTTCACATAGTTTTTAGTACTAAGTTTCAATTAGTAGATGTCAAATAGCTCACCAGATACTACTAAAATCGAAAGGGGTACTTTGGAGCCATTTTCAATATAATTGAAAATAAACACATCCTAGATTTGTGTTTAACTATGAAAGTTCACTCATTATCATTAGTTATTTCTGTTATCTGCCTGATTCTGTTCCAATGGTCGCCTTCGGGTACAAATACATGTTATGCACTTTCAAATGTGCGAGAATCTCTATATGCTGCTACTTCGTGACTTTCGCCAGCATTAACATTTGTTATACACACACACACTGGATTACTAATAATCATCTTCAAGATTACCAGAAGGATTATCATTTATTGTATAATATCTACATCATATTTTCCACTGCCTCAAAAACTCAGAATCTATAGAATTGTGTATATTTCTTTGGCTTTCTAGAGGCTAAGATTTTGATTAATGAAGTCTTCCTATTTGTTGAATTAGGCCAATATGCAGGACTGTATCAAATGCTGCTTATGTTCTTGATGCCATTGTAGGCTTTGACTACAATGATGCTGAAGCAACCCAAAAAGCGTCGAATTATATTCCCAGCGGTGGTTATGTCCAGTGTCTTAATGCCTACGGGCTAAAGGGAAAGAGATTGGGAATAGTGAGAGATCCATTCTTCAAGTTTTCGGACAAACTTGTTGCACAAGCTTTCCAGAATCACCTTCAAACATCTAGGTAGCGAACTCACTTATATACTAAGAGCCTCTGATGCTCGGACTTTTCGAAATAGTTGGAGTTCCCATGTCAGATACGACACGATATGGGTATGGGAGTCGGATCCTCCAAGTTTCAATCGGACACTTCGTCGTTTTTGCTTTTCTTCCTTCTTTTTCTTCATTCTTCTTCTTTTTTTCTTTTCCTTTTCTTTTCCTTTTCTTCTTTCCCACTTTTGCTCTCTATAAACCTAGCGTCGTCGCTGAGAAGGTGGAGAAAGACCGCGACAATAGGTTTTCCCTTATTTTTCTACTTCTTTCTTTTTATCTTTCAATTTTCTTCTTTTTTTTCCTTCNCCTCTTCGAATAGTTGGAGTACCCGTGTCGGACATGACATGGGTATGTGTCTTCTTTCCCACTTTTGCTCTCTATAAACACAGCATCGTAGCCGAGAGGGTGGAGAAAGACGGCGACGCTAGGTTTTCCCTTCTTTTTCTTTTTTCTTTCCATTTTCTTCTTCTTTTTTCCTTCTCTCTCTCTATATCGGTGATTTAGGATTTTGTTTATATAAAATGAAAATGGTTCCATACAGTGCTACTTATTGCTCCACTAAGTTCAAATTACAATCAAGTTCCTCATTTTCTATTTTATATAACATTTAGTAATTCTCATTATTGAAAACTAAACCCCAAAATATAATTTTATTCGTCTTAACCCCTTATTAAATACCAATTTCCTTCATTGTAAATAATTAATTTTGGTCTATTCAAAATGACATTCGGATTAGTAAAAAAATTAAAATTTGAAAGACGTACTCACGTACTCGTGTCCAAAATTTGGACTATTTTTAATCATGTCCCCGTATCGTATATTTTAGAAAATAAAAGATCCGACATTTAGATACATACTCGTACTCGATACCCGTACCCGAATCCAAGCATAATAGCTAAGAGCACGTTTGGTATGCACTCGTCAATATAATGGACAAGATTTTAACTATTTTTTTCTTAGTACTGTCCAACCCATATTACTGAACACGGCCTAAATTAATTAAACTCTATCTTGTTTCAGGAGCAATGGTGCAGTCGTGGTAGATTATTTGGAAATAGCCAATATCAGCACAATTTTGAACTTCACTTCAAGTGGCGAAGCAACAGTGACATTAGCTGAATTCAAAATTTCCTTAAAGGCTTACCTGAAAGAACTAGTGGCTATCCTTGGCCGAAGTATAGCCTTCAATAAAAAATTCTCTGATCTGGTATGTGATCTAATTCATAGTTAACAGAGATATAACTAAGTGTACAATATGACCAAGATCCAAATAGTCCAACAGTATATCCTAGTGTAGATTTAGACTACACGAGATTAGAATTAACTTATTAGATGGCAATGATTGTGCAGGAAATGATCAAAGAATTCGGACAGGACATATTTTTGGCTGCTGAAGCTACAAATGGGAATGGGGATGCAGAAAATAAAGTTATATGGTGTTAGAGAATTTTAACAATTCTATAATGCGGAATAAACACTTAAGGAATAAAAAATAAAGACCATTATTATCAAGAAACGGTACCTCCAGCCATTGGTGCTGCCCACGTTAAGATACTATTTTTCTCACTGGTTTGGCACTTCCAAACTCCTCTCACTCTAATTAGATGGTGTAAAACTAAAGAAAATTGAATGAGTGAGTTTGGGGACCAAACTGTAGTATTTATAGTCAAGCTCCCATCAAGCTTTCGGTTTAGTTTACCAACCAATTAATGGTGAAAATGAATTTCATAAATGTTGAAACTGAAAACCCTATGAATGTTGGACCATCAATATGACCGTTGAAGGAAAGTGAAGAGACTTCAACATAAATGTGAAGAGACAGATCGATTACATTCTCCCACTTGGTCCATACACTCAGCCTAGTATTTCAACTCAATCCCATCGATTGTCCTTTTAAAGAAACAAACACATGAATCATGGTCATAGATCCTCTAATGAAGAGTATTACCTTCCATGTATTACAATGTATTTATTTCTAAAAATATTATAATTTTTGTGGCAATATTTTTTTAATGAATAAACCCTATGTTCATTCTTGGTCCAACACAGATGTATTTTCTCAAAATTAAGGTGCACGTAAATATGAGAAAAACATCACAATAATAAGAATTTCATTAAAATAATATTGTTCATACAATGAAAAATTACATAATGGATCCAAATCGCATATTCACTACATGATCCTTGAATTTCAACGGTGGCATGGCCTTAGTCAAGGGATCAACTATCATTAACTCAGTGCNAATATCACAATAAATAAGAGTTTCACACAAAAATTGTATATACCATTTCATAGTGGAACCAAGTTCCATTTTCTCTACATGATCTTTGAATTTCAGTGGTGGCACGCCCTTAATCAAATGATCAGCGATCATCAATTCGGTGCTTACATGCTCAATGACCACTTTCTTTTCTTTGATACGTTCTCTTATGGCTAAATACTTAATGTCGATGTGTTTACTTCGACTCCCACTATTGTTGTTCTTGGCCATAAAAACATCAGCTGAATTGTCAAAATACATTCTCAATGGCCTAGAGATGGAATCCATAATTCTAAGCCCAGAAATGAAACTCTTAAGCTATACACCATGTGAAGTAGCCTCAAAGCAGGAGACGAATTCGGCTTCCATAGTAGAAGTAGCAGTCAAAGTCTGATTGGCACTCCTTCATGATGTAACTCCATCGGCCATCAAAAAAATGTATCCTGATGTTGATTTGCATGAATTGGTATAGCCAGCGAAGTCAGAATCTGAGTAGCCAATTACTTCCAGATTGTCCGTCTGTCTATACAAAAGCATGTAGTCTTTGGTTCCTTGAAGGTATCTCATTACTTTCTTTACAGCTTTCTAGTTGTCTAAACCTAGATCACTCTGATATCGTCCTAACATTCCTACAGCAAATGCAATATCAGGTCTTATGCAGACCTGAACATACATTAGGCTTTCGATAGCAGAAGCATATGGAATGTTCTTCATNACTTTCTTTGCAGCTTTCCAGTGGTCAAGACCTGGATTACTCTGATATCTCCCTAACATTCCAACAACATATGCAATGTCAGGTCTGCAGACCTGAGCATACATAAGGCTTCCAACGTCTGAAGCATATGGAATGTTCTTCATTTGTTCCCTTTCAAGGTCATTCTTCGGACATTGATTCAAATTGAACCTATCACCCTTCACAATGGGGGCTAAACTTGGTGACCAATCTTTCATCCGAAATCTCTCTAAAACTTTATTGATACAGACTCCTTGAGATAGATCCAAGATACCTCAAAATCTATCTCTATAGATCTTAATGCCAATGACATAAAATGCATCACCCATATCTTTCATATTTTAGAGAGGAATTATTTCACCTCATGCAGCAAACCTTTATCATTGGTTGCCAGCAAAATGTCATCCACATATAAAACAAGAAAACAAATTTCACTCCCACTGACCTTCTGATATATACATTGATCCATAATGTTTTCTACAAAGCCGAATGAAGAAATTACAATATGGAATTTCAAATACCTTTGGCTGGATGCTTGTTTTAAACCATATATGGACTTCTTGAGCTTCCAAACCAATTGATCACCATCATTAGATGGGAATCCTTCAGGTTGTTTCATGTAAACCTCATCTTCTAGATCTCCATTGAGAAATGCTATTTTCACATCCATTTGTTGCAATTCTAAGTCAAAATGGGCTACTAATGCCAAAATAACGCACAAGTATTGCCTTGTATCTCTCAATGTTGCCCAATGAGTCTTTCTTTGTTTTAAAGACCCATTTACATCCAATGGCTTTAACACCATTAGGCAACTCAACAAGATCCCAAACTCCGTTACTCTTCATAGAATTCATCTCTTCCTTCATGGCATTGTACCATAATTCCGATTCTTTGCAACTCATGGCTCGTTAAAAGAACTTAGGATCATTTTCGGCTCCAATATTATAGTCAAATTCTTGCAGATACACAACATAATCATCAGGAATTGCTGATCTCTTCGGTCTAATAGATCTTCTTAATGTTGTACCATCATATTCCTGAGAAGTATGTGGTTCAACTCTTGAACTACCTGATTTACTGGAATGTCGTCAGCAGCTTGTGAAACTTCAATGATTGGATGTTCAACACCAGTTTGTACTTGAGGGGTGCTGTAAACAATAACTAATCTATCACTTGAGGTGGACGGTTGAGATTCTAAATGATCATTCTCAGAAATTATGTTCCTGATTTGATCGCTCCCAATGATCAAGTCATTTTCAAGAAACTTTGTATTTCTTGATTCCACAATCCTAGTGCTATGAGATGGACAATAAAAATATGTAGCATTTAGACCGTTCAGCATATCCAATAAAATACCCACTAATGGTTCTTGGGTCCAACTTCTTCTCTTGTGGATTATAAATTCTCACTTCAGACAGGCATCCCCAAACGCGCATATGTCGCAAACTCGGTTTCCAACCTTTTCATAATTCAAATGGCGTTTTAGGAACATCATTGGTTGGAACTCGGTTTAATATATACACTGTCATCTTAAGTGCTTCAGCCAACAAAGATTTAGGAAGATTAGAGCAGCTAAGCATACTCTGCACCATGTCCAATAATGTTTGATTTCTTCTTTCTGCTACACCATTTTGGTCCAGTGAACCAGGCATGATGTATTGGGCAACAATTCCATGCTCTTGAAGAAACTTTGCAAATGGTCCAGGTGCTTGTCCATCCTCTGTGTATCTACCATAATATTCTCCACCTCTATCTGATCTCACGATCTTAATCTTCTTACCGCATTGTTTCTCTACTTCAGCCTTTAAGATCTTAAAGGCATCTAATGCTTCGTTCTTGTTATAAAGCATGTACATATACATATATCGTGAATAATCGTCTATGAAAGAAATAAAGTATTTTTGACCATGTGAGTCCATGTCTGCACTACATATATCAATATGTATGATCTCTAATATGTCTGAACTCCTTTTGGCACCTTTCTTTGACTTATTAGTCTGCTTTCCCTTTATGTAGTCTACGCAAGTCTCAAAGTCATTAAAATCTAGAGTATTAAGTACCCTTTCATTTATTAATCTTTTAATTCTTTCTATGGAGATATGACATAATCTCCGGTGCCATAATTTAAAGGAATCCTCATTAATAACACGTTTTTTAGAGCTAGTGTGAACATGCATTGGATCATAAATTGCATTGTTTTGTAAATTAATGCAATAAAGACCATCAGACAAAGTACCACCTAACACAATCAGATTTATAAAATAAACTGAAGATAAATTTGAAAAATTAAAGGAATATTCAAAAGGTACAAGCCTTGAAACTGAAATCAAGTTTCTAGAAAAACTTGGAACATAAAAGGTCTTTTCTAACTTTAAAACAAAGTCACTACTTAAAATTAAATAGCAAGTTCCTATAGCTTCCACATGCAAGCACATCTTGTTTCCTGACAAGATGCTTTGCTCACTTTCCACTGGCTTTCTTAGGTTTTGCAAACCCTGCAAGGAATTTGAAATGTGGATTGTTGATCTAGAATCAATCCACCATGTGTTAATATTGACATTAATCATATTAGATTCATAACAAACAAATGAGGTTGGATTACCGTTGCCGCAAGCCATTTTTGAAACTTGGGGCATTCCTTCTTTATGTGTCCCTTCTTTTCATAGAAGAAACACTTGGAATCTTTCTTGATACGAGCTTGGGGGGAGGGGGTATTTTACCTTTCCTTTTCTGATTGGCTTGATATTTGTCATTTCCATGCGTTGCCAGCATTTCACTTTCTCCATGTTCCATCACCAATCTCTATACCTCTTGAACACAGATGGTCATAAGTTCATTAATTGACCATTTATCCTTGTGTGTGTTGTATGAGATTTTGAAGGGTCCATATTGGTGCAGAAGGGAGTTTAGGATGTAGTGTACCAGGAAAGAATCTGACATTTCAACCTTGAGTTTCTTCAATTGAGCCACAATATCCCTTATTTGCATAATGTGCTCGCGCACACCTCTCACACTGGTGAGCCTTAGGGATGAGAGCTTTATGATCAGGGTGCTTGCTAGTGCCTTATCTGAAGTGAAAAATTGATTGTCTTTGACCTTTTCATGCTGATCAACAGAACCACGGATACCGGCATAAATTCTAGTCTTGATGAACATCATGCTGAGGCGATTAGATCGCTCCCATCGTTCATAAAGCGTTATGTCCTTTGGAGTGTTTGTATCAGTAATTGCTGTGGTTCGTCTTTCCAAATAGCATAGTCTATGTCCATCCACCCCAAATGAAGAAGAACTCTCTCCTTCCAGACCTTATAGTTATCTCCCTTAAGTTCAAGGATATCATAAGGAATATCAGAGAAATTTGTAAGTTATACGACTTCATAAATCATAGGTTACATGTTTATGTTAAACTGAGGCCTAAACAAAATATCATGCTTTACAAATGTAAATCATGCTTAAAAATTGAATCTAATGACATAAAATTGCATGTTGGCTAAATTTTTAATTCAAGTAGATTCAATTATTCTTTATGTTTAAACTTTATGATAAAACTATCAAGTTATTTAATTAATTCATAATTCCTATGGGTAAGTTATGAATAACTTGATATTTTATCCTAATTAATAATAAAAAATCTCGTGGGATAAATTTATTATATTTAGTAGAATCAATTACAATTAATGTCTAATATTCTTTTTGTGATCATAATCAGTCATAACTTATAACTTTATTTAATTAAAGATACTGTGGCTATTCTCTAATTAATTAAAATTATATGGATCACTAGACATTTAATCGCATAGAGACTAACTTAATATGAAGCAGTTACGAATTACATAATTTTAATTAATACTAACATGTTATCATTATGTACAAATATTCTCATAAAATGAGCATAATCTCATTAATTTGTATAACAATTATCCAAATCCCATATAATTAAATCAAATACAAAAGCAGAATCAGCCATGTATTAATCATACGTTGGCAAATTAACAATGATAGGCACAAAGAGCGTGGGCCCATTTTCAACAATGCATTGACCATATGTGGGGAAAAATATAAGAATTTATAAGCACAAGAATGTGGCCCGTAACCCACTTTCCATCTTCTTTAAAACATGGCATTTTCTAAACTACACGTTAGTCATATTTTAATGAGCATGGGCCCATTTAAAAAACACATGAGACTTTGGTAACATACAATTTGTTTTAAAGAAAGTGCTAAACGACATAGTTTTAATTGTCATCAACCTTTAGACTAGGTTGACAGTAACAATTCCACAGACATTTATCATGTTTTAATAACAGAAAGCTTAACAATTTCCACATGATTTCTAATGATAAACGTCCAGAAATCAGAACTTGTTACTGTCAAAACAGAGATGAACAGAGCATCACTAAAAACACCAAGGCACGGAATAAAAAGGGCTTTGATACCAAATGTTAGAGAATTTTAACAATTCTATATTGCAGAATAAACACTTAAGGGATCAAAAATAAAGACCGTAATTCTCAAGAAACGGTGCCCAAGTTAGGATACTATTTTTCTCACTGGTTTGGCACTGCCAAACTCCTCTCACTCTAATTAGATGGTGTAAAACTGAAGAAAATTGAATGAGTGAGTTTGGGGACCAAACTGTAGTATTAATAGCCAAGCTCCCATCAAGCTTTCGGTTTAGTTTACTAACCAATTAATGGTGAAATTGAATTCCATAAATGGTGAAACTGAAAACTCCATGAATGTTGGACCATCAATATGACCCTTGAAGGAAGTGAAGAGACTTCAACAGGAATGTGAAGAGACAGATTTATTACATATGGAACTTAGCAGAATTGACAAGAAATGGATTCGAGAAATTGATAGTACAAAATAAGCTGGACGCGTTGGTGACTGTAGGGTCCGATGCATCTCCTGTATATACAATTGGGGAATTCCCCGCCATTAGTGTACCTACTGCCTACGATAGCAAAGAGGTGCATATTGGCATATATTTTGGTGGATTGAAGGTTTCCTAACCTAAATTGATTGAAATTGTGTATGGTTTTGAGCAAGCAACGTATATTAGGAAGCCGACTACATTTATTCCCTAAAATATTTGTATGATCTTCATGTTTTGATTGTACCGAGTTTGAGCGAGACTACATTGCACGTGGATTGAAACAACAAACCAATTGAGGTTCAATCTCTCAATAGTAGTGTCTCGATAATTGTTAAAGAAGGGCATTTACTAAATGCATGGCATCGATATAGACACCCGGTTTCGATTGTTATAAGATATTGATAAAACACGTTAATCATTAAATGACTATTTTTCACGTGTTCCTTGTGTTTGGACCATGCCCCAATTCCAACAAAGTCCATAATAACACTATCCCAATTCAAAGACATAATATATAGAATTATTTACGTTTTTTGATACGTTGATGGGCTTACTTTGAATATTATTTTTGGAAGATTTTATAGCTAAGAGATTTAGTTTTACCAATTTCAAATTTAAGAGATTATGTTTAAAATTTCAAATCTCAGAGTTTTTTAAATTTTATTTATCAATTAATTAATTAATCATATATTTTAGTAATTAAATATATTAAGGTCACAATTTCATATAATTTAGTCACAAATTCCATACCACAAATCACAATTTTTCATCTGTCAAAAATTATTTTACGGTCACAATTCAAAAATTTTATCGGTTACAATTTGTTCATCGGTCACAAATCAAAAATTTATATGTCACAATTTATTTATCGGTCACAAATCTATCAAATTAGTAAGTCACATATTATTCATTGGTCATAAATCACAAATTTTTTACGATCACAAAACATCAAATTAGTTGATCAAAAATTATATTTAGGTCACAATTTATCAAATTATTGATCACAAATTAATAAAATTTTAGGTCACACGGTATGTATTGGTTACAATTTATCTGTTTCATTGATCACATATTGTTTATTGGTCACCCACCAACCAATTTATTGGTCACCAAATCATTTGTGACCACCACCAACGCTTGTGACTACCACCACACCATTGCAATAGCCAAAACCACCGTCGCTAAAACAACCAACACTACCTCCCTGCAACAAAACCATCGTCTCGAATACCGTAGCCAACGTCAACACTAACACCTCACAGATCCACCACCACCACACATCGCATAGATCCACCATCGCACACCCCACAGATCCACCGCACACCGTACCACCCACAACACACCACTACCACCGTCTTCTCTATCTCCATTTACACCTCACTCAGCCACCACCTCACCACAGATCTACCGCCACGCCCACACCACATAGATCTACCACCACCACATACCACCACCGCCACACCTACACCGCACCACACCGCACCACACCAAACCATCAACATCACCACAGCCACCACTCAAACACCACCAAAACCACAGGACCACCACCACCACCCAAACACCACAAAAAAACATATCAAAAATCAGAGTCGTGCACCAACAACGATGTTGCCGCTGCGTCATCATCGCTGCACGCAACTTCATCACAGCGGCCAAGACCACCGCCTCATACCCTTAACACAAACCACCATCAGTCAT
>CAIGRP010113386.1:0-50419 GCA_903798385.1 Fraxinus cuspidata | reverse complement strand
AATTGAAGTAGCCGGTCCCAAACCCGGATAAAGGAGGAGGGTTTGTTTATTCATTTTTTTTATTACTATTTTAAAAAAGATAAATCTTTTGAAAAATGTATTTTTAAAAAATGTTTAGACAATGTCAAGGTGTATATATTTTCGATTTAGACTTTAATGAGACATGAGTAGACTTATAGTGTTTTATATAGTAAAAAAAAACTCGTCAAAAACGAGCCGAGTAAGCTCGGCTCGCCGAGGGGCCCACTTTGGGCGAGCTCGCCCAAAGTTGGACGAGCCGATGACGAGCTACGAGCTCAGGTAAACCATACAAATAGGAAATTACTACATCCATAAGGAGCACATCGAGTCTTTGTGACACAATCAAATTAATTAAGAATCTAAAAGTGATGGTGTCTATTACGGGATAATATTTTTTCTCATAATCAATTCATGTTCTTTGTGAGATAAGTTGGGCTTTGTATCTTATAATTTCATTATTTTCATTTTTATTTCGTACAAAAATCCATTTTTATCCAATAGGGATTACATTTTCAGGTGTTTGAATTACATGTCCAAACATTTTTCGTTTCTCTAAGGAATTCAATTTCGCCTTATGACTTATTTCCACTTTGGCCAATTATTTTTATGTTGATAATTTTTAACATACTATGGTTCATGATCCTCATTTTGCATAATATCAAGAGCAACATTAAAGACTAAAATATTGTCTATAAAAACATTATTTCGTTCTCATAATTACGAGATAACATATAATTTATTAAAATCTCATTATTTTCGGACACTTGTGATTCTTCTTGAACCATATTTTCTATATTTGATTGATCAATCTTTTCTAACGTTACTTCTTCTGAAGGTTTTTGTTTTTTTTTCTCTCGTACTTTTTTCGAGGAACATGATCTTTTGAACTAACTGATCAACCACACTTCTGACGTATTCGAGATTCATTTGCTACATCAAATTGTCCTGCATGGACACCAATTTTTGTTGGAATATTTTTTGCTGGTATATATGATTTTGTCACTTTTTTGTGTCAATAAATATATCGGTAATTGATTTACAACTCTTTGCAAATGAATGAATTTTTCAATTTCTTACTCACAATGATTGCAGCGAGGATCAAAGTGAGATAGAGTTGTTTCATTCTGATAAATTTTGTTTTGTTTATCAGGATATAATTTTTCCCCTTTAAAAGTTGGGAAAGTCATTTCATCAAAATGACAATCTGTAAAATGTGCAGAAAATAAATCACCCGTTAAATGTTCAAGATACTTAATAATATATGGTGAATCAAAACCCACATAAATCCTTAGTTTTCGTTGGAGACCCATTTTAGTTCATTGTGGGGGTGAAATAGGGACCTGAACAGTACAACTAAAAATATGTAGGTGAGAAATATTAGGCTCATGACCAAATGCCAGCTGCAAAGGTGAATATTGATAATTTTCAGTTGGACTAATACGAACAATGACACAACATGTAAAATGGAATGACCTCGAACACAAGTTGGAAGACTTGTTTTCATAAGTAATGATCTAGCAATAAGTTGTAGACTTTTAATAAATGACTACGTAAACCATTTTATGTATGGACACGCGCAACCAAATGTTCAACAACAATCCCAATTGAAGTGCAATAATCATCGAATGCTTGTGATCTAAATTCACCAACATTGTCAAGACGAATAGTCTCGATTGAGTAATCAGGGAAGTGCGCTTGTAATTTTATAATTTGAGTAAGTAATCTAGCAAGAACTACGTTCCTAGTGAAAAGTAGGCAGACATGTGACCATCTAATAGAAAAATCAATTAATACCATAAAATACGAAATGATCCACATGGTGGGTGTATTGACTCACATGTATCTCCATAAATCCTTACCAACAAAGTTGGAGATTCAGCCCTTGTTTTGGTAGGGATTAAAATCAGATTTTGATAAAAGTTGATGAAATATGTGGTTATAAAGTTGTGGGTCCCATAAAATATATGGTTAAAATTAGTTGTTGACTTTGATTTAAATTAAAATTTAGAATTTAATTTCCACCAAATAGGGCCTCGATATTGACCTTTGTAGTCGAAAGCTTAATGGCTAACTTGTCTAATGAACAAACTACACATGGATAATTATTAGGTAAAAAAATCTTCTGGTTCTTTAAATGATGTCCATGTGAGTTGTTTATTATTCGATGCATCATTACAGCTCTGGATGTCCAAGTCGATCATGCAAAATTATAAATTTTTTTGGATCAACGAACTTCGATTCGTTATAATATTTGATTAGACAATTTTTATAAATATTTAATACATGCCAAATTGGAATGCATGAATTTTTTCTTTTATCTACTTCTAGTTAGATACAAAAGAAATTATGTAAATATATTCAACATTATTTTTTGTATCGTGTCACTGTGATATTCATTACAACATATATGTTTAAAACTAAGTAAATTTCTTTTGGATTTGCTAGAATAAATTGTATTGTCCATATATAATTTTGTATTATTTGATAAAACAATAAAAGCTCTTTCGAAGTCTTTAACGATATTCGATACACCTGATATCCTATTAACATAATTTTCTGCAAATGTTAAGTCCAAAAAAAGACTTTGTCTTGAAGAATAGTGTGCATATTTGCACTATTAACTAAACAGATATATCGATAATTCATCTATAATTTTGTGATATTTACCATTTGAGCACTTTCACAATAAATCAAAATAAAAAAAATAAAAAATACAATTAGTTTCGAAGAATATGATTAAATATCAAGTAGTCAATATCAACAAGACATAAGTTACATGTTTTCCTTTAGGGATAAATACTAATTTAAAATAATATGTTCTTCGAAATATATGTTACTTTTGGAGCACGTTATATTTTACTATTACTTATTCAAGAGTAATATGTCAATATTCTTCTATAATTTATGCTTTTCAGGAGGAAACAAGAATATTAATTATAACATGTGCTACTTTAGGAGCAATAATATGATAAATTATTATAAAAAAACATATAAAAACATTTAATTACCATATAGACATGATATGAATTTATATAAAAAAGTTAATTACAAAAAATGTAATAGTAAAAAATAATCCAAATATGGATGTGAATTGACTTCATATATAGACATGCAAATATCACAAAGTAATATTTATGTATATAATGAAATAATCATTATGCCTATACAAACCCATGAATTGACGAAATACTTAACAGTGGAATTGATATTATTAAACCACGAATTCGTGTAATGAATACATAAAAAGTAGGCATAATAACTGTATAAATGCACATGGCAAAACATTATTACATTCAAAGATGCACGTCATTATTTAGGACACCATGAAATTTTTAACTCTTTCACGCAGACATGTAAATAAAAAAATCATTATCCAACAATAAAAAAAATCATTGACATGGAATGAAAATAATCATAATAATAATTCTCTTTGGCGGCTACAGTTTATATATCCGCCAAAATATAGATTCACACATTACCTTCCGTGGATTTATGTGTAATAAGAAGATACATTGAAATTTCTTTTATAACAGATGACGTCTTCTTCTTTTTTTTTCCTAGAGAATACTAAACTTGAATTACTAAAAATTATTCTACCATACTGATAACGTGTTATGAAAAAAGAGAAGAGAGAGTAAAAGTCAATAAACCCGTGTGTATTAAAATGAGAACCGAAACCCTATATTTATAGGGCATGATTATGGATATAACGGTAATAATTTTTAGGGTTGCAAGAGTACAATTGTTATTCACTAATAAACTTGTCATTTACAACAATATACACGTACATCTCTAAAAGTTTTTAAAATTGAAAATTCACCCCCTAAAAAAGAGTTAAACTTTCCCAGACATGAAAGAAAAGTAGAAAACAACTATATAATTATCACGGAAGATGATCACGAAAATAAAAAAGTTATTTCAAATAATTTACGTTGTCGTTTTCAACCTAGCCAAACATGTCTTTATGTTTTCTACATCGTGCGAGTGCAATACCCCACACGCAAGTCCTTTTCCAAATATTAAATTCCTATGTGTTTTTTTTCCGCAACCCCAGCACACGCACATATTGAAAAAGAAAAACTCGTAGAGAGAAACAAAACCAAAAATAACAAGGGGGAAAACAAAAAGCGGCGCACTATTAAGACGGAAAGTTGCAGAAGAAACAATGGGAGCTGTGACTCCGCCTTTTCTTTGGATTCCTGAAGATGATCTTTTGCTTAAAAACGCCGTTGAGGTACAAACTATTTCAACCATCATACTTTTTTTTTTTTCACCCGCTTTCTCTTTGTGAAGCTATACGTTTTGGTGATGTGGGATTAGTGTTTGGGTTCAATTCTTGTAAAAATATTCATTTTTCTGTTCTGTACTTATGTTTGTTTAATTGAAATTTATACTTTTTTGGGTAAAGCATAAGCTGAAGGATAAAGAGAGGCTCACTGCACGCATTTACGCATTTAAATTCTGTTTTCAACACGCCCCTTATGTAGATGCTGGATTCGTATATTCATCATAGCCTAACACAAGATTTTTTTTTTTTCATAAAAGGCAGATGGCGAGAGCTATAATACCATATTAACTATCTTCTCTAAAAGCTTAAGCTTTTATAAATGAGACGTGTTTTATTTAGATGTTATCTTCAGGAGTTTGTGTCTGTGATTTCGGTTGCCAAGTTAAAGGTTTATTTTATTGCGTGAAAGTTTGAGATTGATGTTTGGTTCTTGCCTTTTTTTTTTCTCGAAAATATATGTGATATGATTTTTTGAAAGCGAGTTCTAATAGACGAGATTGTGAAGGGGAGGTTTGAGAATTTAGTTTAATAATGGCGAGAGCTATAATATTATATTAACTATCTCTTCTAAAAGCTTAAGCTCTTAGAAATGAGACACGTTTCTTTATTTAGATGTTCTCTTCAGCTGTTTGTGTCTGTGATTTCGGTTGCCAAGTTAAAGGCTTATTTTATTGCATGAAAGTTTGAGGTTGATGTTTGGTTCTTTATTTTTTTTTCCCAAAAATATATGTGATATGATTTTTATAAAGCTTAAGATTCATCATCTGAGTTCTAATAGACGAGATTGTGGAGGGGAGGTTTGAGAATTTAGCTTAATATGTGATAAAATGTATGGCATCAAGAAACATATAATAAAATGGAAACTTGTCAATCCGCAATGGTAATTTAATTGTTATTTTACGAATTGAGATAAATGCCACTGGTGCACAATATTGGAATGCTGTTTTCTGGAGATACACCGGCTCAATCGTGTCATTATGTGGCGGTTAGAGTGAGATTAATATGTCATATTCGGAATTCTGTCAGGACTCATAATTTGCGGGGGATCCAGGAGTCCTACTGCAGGGTCCACATTATTGAGATGGGGACTAGCACAAATATCCTTGATTAACAAACTCTTTTACAGGCTAAAATGAATTTCTATATAACCAAGGGAGGCGGTCACCACCTATCCATACCAACTAGAAACATGGTAGTCTTATTGTTAGTTAACAATACATTAGTTTTTACGTGTTGCCAAGTTGTTTGTTGTTTGACCATTTAACTTCAATTTGGCTTCATAAAAGGGACGAATACTGGGGGTCAAGATATGACTGGCATGATCTCCTCTATATTATTCGGGATGGATCAGTTTGTTGACCAAAACTGAAATGAAGTTGAAATATAATGCGACCCTCCAATGATAATTACAATTAATGTCTTCGTCCTCTCCATCATTTTTGCCGATATTAACCAATAAAAAATAACATTAAAAGGGCATTATAATTCTCACTTTCCTTTTGGAAATCTATTCTACAGTTTCAAGCCGAGTTCAATCATTACGTTTTCATAAAATTTTGTAATGCTTCTTACGCTAACTGCTTAGAGACAGAAAGAGAATGAGAGGGATATCATTTCTAATTATTGATTTTGCTTTGGACTACTAATGTGAAATCTTTTTTTATGTGAAGCAAGGGAGAGGGATAACTTGATTTTATTTCTTTTTCTGCATTAGGCTGGTGCTTCTTTGGAATCTTTAGCTAAAGGCGCTGTGCATTTTTCTAGAAGATTTACTGTTCAGGAGCTACAAGATCGCTGGTATTCTCTCCTTTATGATCCCATTGTTTCTGAAGAGGCATCAAGTTGCATGATTGAGTTCGAGCATTCTGCTTCAACTTTTCTATCAAAACCTAATCGGATGGAGAGTAGAAAAGAGACGAACTGCATTCTAGGAAAGAGAAAATCTGAAAGTATTCGTAAATTTTACTATGCTACGCGAAAGAGAATTTCTAATGAACCATTTGACGTGATGGATGTTGATTTTCTTAGTGGTCCTGGGCATATTAATTTTGGAGATGGGAATGAACTCCCATCTGCAAATATGATTTCAGTTCCAAGTCATTTTGAAATTGAAGACCCCGACCTTAACATCATACATCGTTCCTTACCAGAACTAACAACTTCTGCTGCTGAGCCCACTGGCAATGGTGTTACCCCTTCCGTTAATAATAATGACGAACAACTTCCATTTGATGGGAATGATGTGTCTCATAGCTTTTGTCTTACGTATGAAAAAAATATTTCTCTCCATGGGAATCAAAACTCTGTTCCTGTATTTGGCCAATCAAGTGAATTGCCAGTCTGTGATGTATTTGAGGGTGAGAGTTTAGAGGCTAATAACCCAGCTGTATCCAGTGATATTAATGATAGTGAAGCAAATGTGACCTCTGAATTTGAAGGCACATTTCATAATTTTGGATATTCTTCATCCCCACCTCAAATGGCAATTTGGAGTAATGTTGAGGGTATTTCTGTACCCACTCTGCCATTTCAGCTCGGAGAGAAAGACCAGCAAATAGGAGACACAATCTTATTTCCCCATTCTGGTGATGCTAATAACACAAGTGCACTAGGATATGATGTTCTTCCCCCAAACACTGATTTCAAAAATCTAATGCCTTGTGATAACATGAAAAATTTAACCACTAGCACAGAGGACTACTTTGAGCAACTATCCAGTACTTTGTTTGACTTCACAAAAGAGGAGCTTCTACTTATGGATGCTGATGGAAACGATACTACCAATAAGTCTTATTTTGATGGTTTGAGTTCACTTTTATTGGATTCTCCTAATGTCAGTGTATCAGAGGGCTTGGTAACTCCAGATGGAGAGTTTACTGTTGTTAGTACTGGTACATGTCTTGAAGACTTGAGTAAGAAAGGGCAGCTTCATTCCGACAATCAGAATTGCCTTCCGACGGCTCAAGTTCCTATTGTATCACGTGTGAAAGCATTTGGTCCCGAATACCGTGATGGAGTTATATGTTGCACATTAAACTCAGAGGATGCAGAAGTTCCTAGCAACGATGATGTTTTTCTACCCTTCAGGTGTCCATCACCATCTAATTCCTCAGGGATGAATTGGAGACTTCATGATGCTTATCATCCATTGCACTCGATTGTGAAGGACTTTCCAAGTACACAAAAAGCAATTGGAGGACCTAGTTTGATGAAGAACGAAAGAAAAGAATCCCATGTTCTTCCTCTCATATTGGGGCTCCCACAGCAGCCTGAAATGGGCTTAAACCATCCAATTTGTGATCATCGGATTAAATTTGAGTTGCCCAACAGTAATATCCAACGTGCTGGGGTCAGGAATGCAAAAAATAGTGAAGGTTTGAGGCAGAACAGGTCGCTAAATGCTAGTACAATCGAACGGGCAAAGAGTCTTGATCACAACACTGCTGGTCTTCTTCTAGATAGTCATACTTCTGGTCCAGACAGCATTCAAAGCTTTCAGAAGATTTCTATCGGCTGTAAGAAGGAAGTAGATGCTAAAATTACAGTTTCAAATGATGGAGAATCAAATGTTGACTTGAGTTCCATAAAAATGATGGTCCAAGAACAGAATGAAAATCCTACAATTTCAGATCAGGAAGATTTCTGTTCTGAGAATGATTTTGACGTGCCTTATTTTTCTGATGTTGAAGCAATGGTAACAAATTGTGAAGTCTTATTAATTTACTACTTCCTCTTTGTTTTTTACTTGTACCTCAATTTTCCTTCCTTTCCTGATACTTGCAGATTCTTGACATGGACTTGAGTCCAGATGATTTTTCTTTGCAATCAAATCAGAAAGGTAGTTCTCTGTTGCATTGCATGTACTCAATGATTTATTTCCTATTTGTATCAGAAACTGCAGTTAATTGAAAGTTATACAATGATTTCTTTTTGCCATCTAAGTTGGATTGATTACATTATTTTAGATTTCATGTGCATTCTCAGGTTGGTTGCATCTTACAGCATGGCTAACTGTTTGTTTTAGTTTATAAGTTGGCAACTTATACATATTGTGACCCTTGGTCTCCTATTTCCTCAAAAATTTCTATAATTTTTATTTGATGAAACTCCTTTGGATGCATTTTATTGCCAGAGTTGTTAAAAAATTATTTCCTTCATCTGTATATAGTTGTTTTTAATTCCATAATTATGTGATTTTTACATTAAGGGGTTGATTGACAAAGCTTTTGATAAAAGTTTTAGCCGATCGTGATAAAAGTCCTTCCATGAAATGTTTGATTAAAATTAATTGTTGACTTTGACCTTAACTTTTAGCAACTTTTTAAGCTTTTCCGAACAAGCACTAAGTTATTTTGACTCAATTTGTCAGTCCTAAGATATCAACAAGAAGAAACTAAGAGAACAATAATAAGGCTGGAGCAGGCTGCTGATGCTTATAAGCAGAGAGCTATAGCAGCGCAGGGAGCATTTGCTGTTTTGTATGGTCGCAGGTCAAAGCACTTTATTATGAAACCTCAGGTGCTCTAAGTTTTCTTCCCATAAATTATTCAAGCAGACAGTATTAATACTTGTTTTTTGTTCATGGTCTTGGTCATGTTCTCTATTCACATTTTGTAAGTAAATATGAGGGACTTCTTAAAAAGAGTAAATTCAACCTGCATCAATGTTTAACCCAAGTTCGGTGAAGCATCGGTATGATTATACACTTTTAATCTTTGAGAATATTGTGATAAAGTTTTCACATACAGCCTCACTGGTTTACACTGAAGACGAATTAATCATCATTAATGCATACGATGTCGGCCTAGGGTACCTGTTCCTTAAGACAAGAAAGGTTTCTTGGGGAAAACCTGTATCTTATTGGTTCCAATGATGTTGGTAGTGCTTCACCACCATATATGAATTATTAGAAGACATTATTAAATATTAAAGCTGTTGCGTAAAAGCTCAATCTTTGAAATACAGTCTTATTTAATTTACACTATATTTGATGGTATTTTTAACCACACAAGCTAAGTGATGGAGAAAGAGATAGAATATAGATATGATTTTAAAATAGAGTCCAATGATGTTGGTAGTGCTTCACCACCAAACATGAGTTATTAGAAGGCATTATTAATTATTAAAGCTGTTGCGTAAAAGCTCAATCTTTAAAGTAGAGTCTTGTTTAATTTACACCATATTCGGTGGTATTTTTAACCACACAAGCTAAGTGATGGGGATAGAGATAGAATATAATATGATTTTGAAATAGAGTTCAATTCAAATTATGATAGATTAGATTAGATTTAGTAATTCGATAAAGTTCTAGTTTATTAGATATTCTTTTGATTTTAGTTTCTTTGCTCTATATAAAGAAAGCTTATCCATTGTAATAGGTATCTTTGAATATATGTAATAAATTGATTTTCCCTTGCCCTAAATTCTTCTTTTTGTAACCCTTTTTCCTTTCTCATTCATTTTCTTCTTCAATTGTTGTATTCCTACTCACTAAGTCAAGGAGATTTATATGCTTGAAAGTGTGCCCAAACCTGACTCAATTTCAACTCTCAGTGCGATCTTAAATAAGCGGGTCTAGAGCTTATCTAGGCCCCAAAAAGGCTTCATTTAGATAGTGGTGGCAAACGTGCCAAGCTGCTCGTTGGCCTGGCTTATAACGACTTGGGCTCGTTTTGAGACAAGTCATGGGCTGAGCCGAGCTCATATATATAATTTTTTCACTAGCTGAGCGGGCCTGTGGGCTAGTTTGTTTTTTCCTCATTTTTGGACTTATTTTATTGATTTTTAAAAAATTGCTCATTTTTTGGTTTATTTTGTTAATTTATTTTTGAAAAAATGAGGCGGGTCATGGACGGCTTTGCCCATGAGCCAAAGGATCGAGCTGAGCTTTGGATTTGGGCACGAGCGACTAGTCCATAGGGTCGAGCTGAGCTCAGGTGTCTATTTATTTAAATATGTACCAAGCTTACTCAAGAATTTTGCTGAGTTTGTTAAACCAGCCAAGCTCATATAAGTTCATATAGCGGCTTGACTTAGCGCATGAATATGTAAGTATATTCTATATTTGTAAAGATTATATATGTAAATATGTCATACTATAGTATTTTGCAAAATTTAAATATCTTCTCCTTTATATTTTTTCTAATTATTGGTGGTTGATTACTTTTAACAAGAAATAATAGCCGAATTTGTTCTAATTACGCTTGCACATAGTTCAATGAAACAAAGCAAAGCTTAGTTCACATCAACTCAGCTCATTTACAGCTGTACACAGCGGATTGAAATTGTAGTTCTATTCACTTTATTTAATTCTTGTAGAACATTATTGAATTACGAGTGTTAAATATGACATATTTATTACTTTGTAGTACTGAATGTAATGTAGAAGATGGGAATTTGGATAAATTTTCCTAGTTGAATTCTCACAGGTTTTACTGGGGAGATCCACTGAAGATGTTAAAGTTGACATTGACTTGGGAAGAGAAGGCCGTGCTAATAAAATTTCTCGTCGGCAGGTAAAGAAAACTCACCCGAACTTTTTTGTCATGCATGTCACTTCATTCGCTGTTTCCGTATAAACTCCTGGCTGAATCACATAATCCTTCTAAACTCGTAAAGAACTAGATAAGAATGATTGGAGGCGAATATATATTATATCTCAATTAGTTTCTATGGATGAAGGAAATTCATATTGTTTAATTAGTGACAACTGAATTTATACATGCTATAAAAGTATATACAAACTTGTAAAACAACAGGAAAAATCCCTGTTAAATTAAACCTGGAGAATTTGTAGGTAGATAGCATCTTGATTTTATATTCTTGGTTCTGTTGCAATTGTCGTAAAATAATCGTTTCCATCCTTTTGTCCCTGAAGTGAAAAGTCAAAATTCAAAGACGTGGATTCTGTACCCCTAATGTTGATGAAAATAACAAAAACATTGATGAATTAGAAACTATTGTTTGCCATCGATCCAAGTTTAATTAATTGATAACTGATTATGGTTTAATATGTAGCTAATAGGTGCCAAAGTCGCTGTACAATCTGACTTTGAGCATGCACTGACTTCTTTGTTGTTCTTAACTTGGTTCTATTAGCAGCATGTTTGGCTAAGTTAAACTTACTATTTTTTCACAGCCAGTCTTTACCAGTCAATAAAAGTAAGATATTGTACTGAAAATCCAAAGAAAAAAAAAATTAAATTCTAAACACCTTAAATGTGTTTTGGAAAAAAAAGTTGGTTAAGGTAATTTTAAGCTTAGCGAAACATGCTATTAATTCTCAGCCTTTCGTTGGTTGGACTTTTAAGTTTGAGAAAATTGCATTTTGGGTGGTTTGCAGTTTTGGGTTTCTTTTTCATCAATTCTACCAGCTTAATGAAAAAAATAAAAAATAAATAAATATAAAAAAATCTACCAGCTTAATAGACCATGCTTACGTGTTGGTCTTGCAAGGTTAAGCCAAGCTCCATTGTGTGTTATCCTATGTAGCTACGCCTACAAACTGACGTGTTCAATTGTTTCATTTTCTTCCTCTGATTAGGCTGTTATAGAGATGGACCCATCTGGATCGTTCCATTTGAAGAACTTGGGAAAAATTTCTATTCATGTCAATGGCAAAGAAATAGCACCAAAACAGAGTGTAAATCTTACTTCAGGATGCCTTGTTGAGGTACGAATTTGTTTGTTTACAAAATAATGATATGCTCAACTGCCTGGTTTTTGATATATGAACTGTTTGTTTATGCTTAATGTGTCCATTTTGGAATCTCTGTTCATGTTCCAATCTTCCTTCGTGGCATTAAATTGCAGCAAATTCGAACTTTTCACTGAAGTTACCTTCTTTGCTAATTTTCCCTTCTGCTCTGATTGATTGTGTAAATGCAATATATCAATATATGGTATTTTTAGGCATACCTTCAAAGTCATCACCTTCTAATATCGTACATAAAGTGAATGGTACGTTTTTCTTCTTTAATTTCAGCAAGGTTGTTAAGAGGGAATATATCGATTACCAATGTTGGGAACTAGGAAACATGAAACTGGAGTGTAACTCAAAGCTAGTCCTGACACGGTTAGTAATTCAGTTATTGGATTAATTCTGCAGCAAGTTCAGTAGAACATTAATTTTGCTCAACTTTAAAGTCTTTCGAACCTTTTGCTCCTTCGTACTTGGACTTTGTCCATGAGCTAATTTTTTCTATTCAACTTGAGAGACTGATGCTGCGAGGCCGTGTCCGGTATGTGTCGTGTCGTGTCGTGTCGTGTCAGACACCAAGACTCTCAAACTCCAAGATTTATACTATATTTTTCCTTCCCCGACAGTGTAATATCTAGTTTAACTTGAAATTACTTTCATATAACAAATTCTACAATTTGTAAGATTTCGTGAACAAAACTCGGAACTAAGAAAAGAATTGATTTTGTTAAAAGATAAAAGAGTATAAACATATAGACACAGATAGAATATATAAATTTACAATTTTATGATTTAACTTATGAAAAGTATTACACATAGTTTCCAATTGTTAATCCAAAATTCGACCTTCTATAAAGATTTGTAAGATCCCAAGGAGGAAATTGCTATATTTTCTAGGTCACCGTGCTGGAATCATGACAAGAATCTGCAATGATACCAGCATATGAATGCAAAAATATTGCTCCTTACTGCACACTTTCATGAAACATATATAATAATTAATTTTTCACTACAATGTAGAAATTTTGATTCATTCATCTAATACAAATTGAGACATTTGCAGGTAAAGGGATTGACATATGTGTTTGAATCAAATCAAACTCGCATGAGAGGAAGCTTTTTCTAGGTGCACAAACCTTCAGGCAGATGTTGAACTCGCCTAAGATATTCAGAAGGTGCTATGTTTTTTCACCAAATTCCTAGACTCTGATGCATAGCTAATCTAGATCCAGATGGAGTAGGTAAGTTTTCTGAATTAGGAAGACTAGATCTTAGTTTGAATCATACAATAGTAAAAGGTAGCTGGATAGTTTGGTGGCGCTTCAGTTTCTTATAAACTGAAATTTTCAGTACATAGGCAGTAAAGTTTGGTGCATTCTCAAACATCTCTCTCGAATCTTAACAGAGTTGAGTTGGGTTGACTAATACAAAAACTTACCTGAATTATGTAATTATCGTGCAACTGATTAGGGTACGTTTATGTTTTATTCACCGTGTGAAAATTCTAAATATTTCTCTGAAGACTGATTACTACATTGTGGTATGCTCAAAAGTTTTCTCAAGATTCCTTATTGCTGTCTCACTCTGGAGTCCAAGCCATGTCTCAGTCACAGCATGGCTTGACATTCTGCTTGAGTATGGTTTTTGCATCTTATGTTTCAACTGTAAAATCTTAAAAGGGTATTGATATCTCGGCTCTAAGTTGCTCAACTCCTTTGATAAATTGCGTATTATCATCTATCTACTCTAGGATTTTAAAATTAGTGATGAAGCTGTCAGAGACTTATCTTTGAGGTTCACCTCAAGTAAGGTTTTCTTGAAAAATCTCGGAGTTTAAGCCTTGACAGATCTGTCAAGGCTTACGCCTTTGACTGACTGAGGCTTATCCTTGAAGGCTAAGTACGAGGTTAACTCGGATGAGGTGTAACTCATTTCTCTTGCCTTTCGTGGATTTTTTATTACTGGCTTTATTGGGCTAATTATTTCCGAAACCTTGACTTAATGAGGCTTCTAAAGTATCAACTCGGCTGAGATTCGACTCATTTCTCTTTTGACATTTGTGGACATTTTATTAGTGGCTTTAGCCTTTTGGATCAGGGTGGCAGTGGGAGAATGGAGCCAGCTTGGTTCGGTCTATTAGGCAAGCTAGGCTCGACTTGTTGACCAAGGGGCTTGGCCATTAACCACGAGAACTGAAATAGTATATATCGAAATATAGTAGCATATCAAATAACCATCCATCTAGTTTAAAATTATAAAAATAATTCATTCGTATCTTTCATACTATGATTTATAATGTTGCTGACATCTCACATGAACCTACCTTATCTTAGCAAGTCTGCGCATGAAAAAGTGTTGTTTGTCCTCTCTTAGCTGCTCCCAATTTTCTTGTCCCACCATGCTTTATTGATTATTTTATTAGATTTATTTCTTGCATATCTTTTGATTTCACATGCAATCTCTCTCTCTTTTTTTGGCTTTATGTAACTAATTATTATCAAGCAACTATTTCTTTAAATTATCTCAAGACTCCCGCCCTCATTGAATATTTGGGTAGTTGCAATGACAAGGCTAGTCTATTCTTGATTTAGAGGACTTCAAAAATTATGATCATTATTTTAATTTATTTTAGGGTTTGCTACATGATCATTTTCAACCGTACATTCACACAATAAAATATTCTACACGTATATCAAAAAAAATTTCCTACTTTTTAATCAAACATTCTTCTAAAAATTACTATTCAATATATATATAATTATAATTTTTTTTTGGAAAGATTGCACTATTGATCCCCAACCTATTGATTTAGTAGCATGTTGGTTGACATCAATTCAAAAAGAACAAGTTTGGCATCTGATATTTTATTATAATTGATAATTAGTTCTTGATGATGATAATCTATGTAATTCTATGTTGAATCATCACATGGCCTTCACATGTCAAACATCATGAAATTAGACTGTTTTTAAACTTGGATTCTATTTTGAAATATCAGCGTTATTAAGATGAGTAATCCAAATTCTTATATGTTGGTCTATATTTTTATCTTTATTAAATATAAAATTTATCTCTAACATGTCCTTGCACGATGATGATTTGTTTGAGTAGGTCAATTTTGAAATTCGTTTGTTATTTTGAGTCTTAATCGAATCAAATTGCTCGTTAGAGTTTAATGTGTTCTAATGTCTTATTAAGACTTGATGTTCTATTTTTAAAGGTCAATGTTTATTGAGAGGACAATTAAATGAATATCAAGATGACTTTAGTCATTGGAGATTGATTGGGGTTGACTTATTCATTTTTAAATTGTGGGTACCAAGTTGCTAATTTTTTTCAACATAAAGAGGGTTAGTTTCACCAACGGTCATTGAAGTATTTTTCTTACCGTAGTGATTATTCAAGTTTTTAATTGTTACACTAATTGTCACTTAGCTAGTAACTTTAATAAAAAGTCCCGTGTGACACTATTAAATGTCAACATGAACACAAATGACTTTGAATCTTGTGGATTAATAATTTGGAAAGTTAGGAATAATGTTCACAGAGGATTATAACGTTCAGATGGACAAAAAAGGTTAAGGAGCTTAAATAACTTGTATAAGTTAAAAGTTTATTTATAATTAACTTATATAAAATATACGATTATGTCGGATGTGGCGTATTAGTAGACTTATATTTATATCCACGTTGACATTTAAAAGTGTCACTTGGAAGTTTTGTTAAAATTTTTAACCTAGTGATCATTACTGTAGCCATCAGAACTTGAGTGACCACTCTTGATAAAAAAAAAAAAAAAGAGAGAGAAAAAAATACTTAGTGACCATTTTAAATGTTTTAGCAAACTTCAATAACCTTTGCTGAATGAAAGATAGTTGTAGCATGTTGACAATTAGTATAAAATCCATGACCTAAATGGATGATTTAAGTTATATCAACTTGCTACATTATCAAAGAGATTTGCCACCTTCCTTGGTAGAATATCACATGATATTATGTCATTCGTCAGTTTAAAAGAAGAAAAGAGATAATTCTTGCCTCAATAACTTGTTGGCACACTTTCATCTATCATTCAAGATGTCAAATTTATTTGGCAAAGTGACATTATTCAAGTTACATATTGACGAGAATGTTGAGGAAACGTAAAGTGAAAGCCAAGTTTATCACATTTCTCTAACTTTTGTGCTTAAAATGTGTATGGTTTTTGTGTGAAAAGGAGAGAGATTATTTCTTTCTATTTTTCATTCGAACAAACAAATTAAGCATACTTTTGTGTCTCTCTTCTTAGTTCTTCCATTAATTTTTTTTGAGATATATTTATTTAAATGTAGTCTTCATCAAATTCTTTTGCAACCTAAATAAGTCCTGTGAATTTTAGTCTCTCTTTCTTGTCCATCATGTATTCTTGAGAATGTAGTGGTCGCGTTGTCGAGTACCTACTTGCCCTAGAGTAATTTCAGCATCAAACTATAAGTGGACCTCTCATGCCCATACATTGGCATTTGGGCAACAAATTTAATTTATTCATTTATTAGGGACATAAAGGACAACCTCTTCGTGACCTTGTCAAAGTAGTGGTCCTTCTTCTAATTAGGTCATGCCTGATGTAATTTAGCACAATACTTTTCTATTTAAAATGTAATTAAGACAATAATTAACGTTTCCAAACAAATAAATTTAATTATAGAACCAATTTACGAGTAAATTACAAAAATCACTCACCATACAATTTTTATATTAATCAAATTTAATAATGTCGAACCACCATTTTCTTAAATGTGAGATGCTACTTATACCCTTTGTTTACACTCTTATTTACATAATGTGGTGTTGGCAAATTTTCATTGGCTATTGCACAAAAAAACAGAAAGTTAAGTTAATTGCCAATGAGAAATTGCCAACTCAGCATTAAGTAAACAAGGGTGTATAAATAGCTTTACACTAGTAAAATCCATCGAGGGACTATTATGCCTATGTTCGGATTTCCTTACCTTTTTATTATTAAAAAGTTATTTTTCGAAGTCAGTCATTCATTTTTACTACACATTTTACAAGATTTACAAGTACTAACTTTTTCCACCACTCAATACTTAAAAAATAAAATTATAGCTTAAAAAATGACTCCCAAACATAAGCAAGACGGGGTCGGATATTATCACCTACCTAAAAGATAACATAAGCCATTCATATGTAGGGATTAAAATTTAGATTTTAATTTAAGTGAAATTAAATAATTAATTTTAACCATATATCTTATAGGATTCATGACTTTTTAATCGCATATTTTATCATTTTTTTATTAAAATTTACTAAAAATTTAATTTTAATCGCTTTTTGGACTAAATTAACTTAATTAAACTTTCTAAGCCTTAAAACAAAACAATACAAAATGATAAGACAGAGACGCACGCGTAGGGTTCCATACTAGGCGACCCACCAAAAGCCTATTACTCAAGAAAATATAAAAAGTGCAAATTCCTTTGACCTTACTTTTATTAATTATGCTACTTGTACATTGAGTTGACAATTTGAATGACACTCTTGTGATTTTTTTTATTACGTACGCCCCCCGTGAGGGGAACATTATATGGGATGTAAACTCTGAATGTACAAGTAGCATGATTGTACTTTTATTTGCTTTTTGGAATTAATTTATAGTGCTCTGGAGGTTCCATGCTTCCCAACCGTGGATAGAGACATATTCCTAAGTAAATGTGATAAAAAAATATTTTTCTTTCATTAATTATATGAGATAATTTATTTTCTTTACTAGGCATATTTTCACTTTCATAAAACACAATCCCTTTTTTTTTTCATCATTAGTTGGGTATGGGCTTAGCATCCCGATATAGCTCTCTCGTAGTCAAATCAACGTCAATCCCGTTTACAACAAAATTGAGAACCACTAAAAAAAGATATGATAACTTAAAAATATTTGTTGAAATAGAGTTTATAAGAGCTCGTATAACGACAATCGAGAATATTTTATGAATTGTTCATTCAAGCTCTACATGATTCCATGTGCGACAATTTTGCACTTGGCCAACTTCGGTTATGTTAGATTCGTATTTAAGTATTGGAATAGAGTTAAAAATTAGAAAGTGAAAATCACGACAAGTTATTGTACCTTTTATTTATGCTCTCGAGGTTGGAAATAACAATTGTGAAAGGCTGGCTTGGAAATAACAATTGTGAAAGGCTGGCTTAGTGCATTAGCTAATTGCTTTATAGACTGAAATGTGTCTTCATGTCCTTAAATTTTGGTGTAATTTCCCGAAAAGCTGGTCACCCATACTATGAACCAGCTACTTGATGGAATTAGAATCTTATTTTTTTAAATAAATAAATAAATCAAAATCAACTTTTAATTATAAATACATATTTCATGATATTTATAATTTTCTAAGTAAGAATGTTTTAGCTTTTATCAATTCTACTAAATTTTTAATTACACCAAACTGGGGCTAAATTGATCTATTAGTCATGAGACTTGAAACCCACAATTTCCATTTTGCCAATTGCTCAAAAATCATTCCATAATATAGCGAGACAATGGGTTAAAATGAATTACTTAAAAAAGGTAATACTGGAGGCAGGGATGACCTAGACTAAAATGTTATGGTAAAAAGAATTGAATTATTCTACGGGAATATCATTATGTATACAGGGGTGTAAATATTAATGTACATATAACAAAATCCAAAATAATTACATAAAAAGAGATATATAGATCCATTAAATTAGACATGATAAAAAATAACATCTTAAATGTTTTTCTTCTTGAATCGTATCGGATCCAATTCATTTCATGGTATATGTCGTTCAAGTCTTCTATCTTTACGGCATGGACGTTGCACTACATCTTGTATAAGTTGGTCTAATTTTTGTTGGCTTTCAAGTACGCAACCTCAAAATTTTAGTAACATTGGCGTTTTCAATATCAGTTTCCGTTCAAAAATCCTATTAACTGATCATGTAGATCTCATGTGAGAACGATATTGTTCTAAAGGTATGATTGATTATTTAGAAAATAAGAAAAAAGAAAAATCCTTTCCCATCACATCGTCCGTGTATAAACCAATTCTCATAATTTATGAACGAAATTTGTCATACAAGCTGCAAAATTTGAAAGTTTTGAATCATGTTCCGGAAAATTTTAAATGATTACTCAAATACTGAAAACTGCATGTGCCAATTTCTCTTTAGAAAATCACAAAAATAAAATTTTGTTCAAACTCTATGTCAACTCTCACACTTGCTCTATATACAGACTTAAATTCCACCTTTTCACTGCAATGCACAACTAACCTTAATGGGTCCATGTGAGCCACTTTCTAATGTCCTCTGTCTTGCTATTTGTACTATAATAAAAATCAACATTTGCTTTCTAGTGTTTGAATTGGTTAAATAAAACTGCACCTCTGTCTAGTCCCTACTCCCTCTGGCCCTAACCCATCCCACCCCTTCTCTCTTTCCTACAAATTTCAACCCCTCTCTTTCTCATTTCTTGATGCTTCTGCCTGTTATTTGACAGAAGTTCAGAAATCTTGATCACTAAAATCTCAAATAAAATGAAGATCCAATGTGATGTGTGTAGTAAAGATGAGGCATCGGTGTTCTGCGTGGCTGATGACGCCGCCCTCTGCGCCGCCTGTGACCATCGTGTCCACCATGCCAACAAACTCGCCCAAAAACACCAACGCTTCAGCCTACTCCACCCTTCTCCTAAACAAGCCCCCATTTGTGATATCTGTCAGGTATATATATATATATAATGAAATCTTGATTGTTCTTGTGGAACTGTTTCGTCTAAAAACTTAAGTTGTTAGAGATGCTTTGGATTCATTTTTCATCGAAGGCCTATATGTCATGACAGTGAGATTTGATCTCATGACCTCTGCTCAATTTGACCTCGTCTCTTGAACTTTTAGACGAGGTAGTTCGACTTTTATTTTGTTGATTTGATGTTGTGTGTTTGCAGGAGAGGAGGGCCTTCTTGTTTTGTCAACAAGATAGGGCAATTCTATGCAGTGTGTGTGATATATCAATACACAAAGCAAATGAGAAAATTCAAAAGCATAACAGATTGCTTCTCACTGGAGTCAAGCTTTCTGCAACCTCTGCCCTTTATTCATCATCAGATTCTACTTTAGCAAATGTTTCTGAAACTGTTCCACTTATCAAGGATGAAAAAACCTTAACAGATAATCCTGTCCCTGTCATTAGAAAGCCAACAAGTACAATATCAAGCACCACCTTAGAACCGATCAAGGCGGTGATCGCAGATAGAGGTGGAGGTAGTGTTCAATTGATGAACGGAGGTGGGAATAATGGTTCAAGTTCAACAAGTAGCATATCAGAATATCTCATGGAAATTCTACCTGGATGGCATGTTGATGATTTTCTTGATTCTCCTTGTGGTTTCTCCAAGGTGAGAAATGCCTATTTCATCATATTTTAAAATTGTAGAAGAGATAGTTCATCAGTATTAGGGCAGACAATGAATCTAAAATTGAGTCGATCTACTGCCCATTTATGTAAATTGTACACGAGTCGGTCTATTGACAAAAAATTGAAAAGGAAAAAATGTTGATAAACAATTTTATATCCCTCTCACACCTTAATCTTTTACGCTAGATAATTCATTGCATCTACATATTTCTAACATATTCGAATGTTTTTCACTGATTTGAGTTCATTTGAATTGTACAGAGTGGAGACAATGATGTTCTACCTTTGTGGGATGCTGATCTTGCCAATAATCTGAGCTCTATTTCCCAAGAAAACATGGGGTTTTGGGTCCCCCAATCCCCTCCTTTATATCCTTCTTTAGACATGGTCTATGCCACCCCAAATGGATTCAAAGATTCCAAGGAAATTTCCAGCATCAAATCTAGCAAAAAATGGAGTGATGACAATATGTATGCTGTTCCACAGATCAGCCCACCTTCAACTGTCTTCAAGAGATCCAGGACTTCATGGTAGTGACTTGAAAATCTCGTCTTTTCAGACTCGTCTTTCATGTCTGGTACGTTGCGTAGGACTGGACTGAATAGTACAATGAACAAGATTTTAATCTTTCACTGCATTCAAGTGATCCTGCAGGGTAGTGGCATGAAAATCTCTCCTTTTTTGCCGCTTTGTGCATGTTCAATATGCATATACGACAGTACTGGATGCACCCTTCCGTAAGTAGGCTTATCCTTGTTTCCGATTTCTCTTAATTTTATGAATTAGCTTCTATATGTTTTTGGTATAAATATTCTGTTTCTTTTTCCGTTCGATGTAGTTTGATCTCACATGAATTCAGAGGAGTTTGATTTTGGTTAGAGAATGTATGGCCTAACTTAAAAGTCAATATCAGTCTTTTTTCGGCAATACAATTCTTCATGCCCAAAGAAGCAGTTTTTTCTTCTTCTTCTTTCTTTCTTTTTTTTTTTTTTGTTTTTAAGCCAAGAAAAAAACGGCAGTTCGCTGAATTCGTTAATTCAAATGAATAAAATCTCTCCGGTGCTCTATCACTGAAGATACTGAATCTCGTACTGAAAAATACGACACAGGTCACATTTTTCAAGAGAATTCTGTCATTTTAAACAAATTGACAGAAAGGTACAACTCCTGTAAAATTACTTTCTGGTCTTGGTGAAAACAGGACGTGAAACTCAGAATGTGACAGCAGAAAGGTTATTGAAGATGTTCTATGACAGATAAGGACTACACGCTTGCAAACTTGATGAATCGTTTCATGTCCAGCTCAAAAAATTCCCTTTGTGGGGACAAAAACTTTGATTTCAGTTTCAACTTTAAGCTCCTTTGTCATTCCAATTTTTTTTACGAAACTCAACTACTTGAATCCATTTTAGTCATTCGTTCGCTGCATTGAGCGAAAATTCCACCTAACAAGATACTTAACCATCACAAAGGATGTTGTTAGTTTTGTTAATCCGCCACTTCTAGTAAGTGCTAATAACCTTGTCAAGGCATAATAAGTTCTTGGACGTGTATTCTTTTGTGGGCCAGTCTCAGTATCAACGACATATGGAGATTCTCACACATTTTGATTGTTGGTGATTTTTAACGTCATTAAACCTTCTCTAGGACATTTTATACAAGCTCGAATCATGTTTGTTGGCTTGATGTAAAGTTGGATGAAGTAAGAATGAAAAAGATGAAGAATGTTGTGAAAAGAGAGAATAAAACTCAATAGACTTTTATATATTATAATAAGAACCAAAATCTTATACTTATAGAGCAGGATTATAGATACAATGGTAATAATTTCTAGGATCGCAGAGATATAATTGTCATTCACTAATAAACTTACAATTTATAACACTCCATTTGAATGACACATTACAAAATATTTGCTTCGTTAAAGCCTTGTTTGATAAAAATCTAATGGGACAAAAAATTAAATGAATGAAAAATAGTACAATTATTTTGGAGTATTAAAAATAAATGCTGCCTTATTAAATCTTGTTAGGAAAACCTAGTAGGATAAAACCTAAGCGAAGGAAAAAGAGTACAACTACTCCCTCTAATGTTGATCACTAAAAATCTTTGAGTCGACGTATTTTAATCTTATGAACCAATTTCTTGAATGTAGATGTTGACAGTGCTTTTGTAAATAAATCAGCCACATTGTCACTTGAGTGAATTTGTTGAATATCGATATCGTCGTTCTTCTGAAACTCATGTGTATGAAAGAATTGTGGAAAAACATGCTTAATCCTGACACCTTTTATATAACTTCCTTTGAGTTGTGCAGTACAAGCAGCATTGTCTTCATACAAAATTGTTGGACTATCTTTTGTTGAAATTAATCCACATGATATTTGGATATGATGGGTCATGTTCCTCAACCATACACATTTTCGGCTTGCTTTATGGATTGCAATAATTTCAGAAGGATTTGAAAATGTTGCCGTCAATGATTGCTTTACAGATCTCCATGATATAGCCGTTCCTCCACCTGTAAATACATATCATGTTTGTGGTTTAGCTTTATGTTGGTCCGAGAGATAATGTGCATCTCCATATCCCACTAAAGTAGATCTTGACTTTTGAGAATAAAATAATCTCAAATCAATAGTACCCTTTAGGTAACGGAAAATATTTTTAACACCATTCCAATATCTTTGTGTTGGTGTAGAGCTATATCTTGTAAGGAGATTTACAAAAAAAAACTATATCGGTCAAGTACAGTTTGTAAGATAAGTTAATATTCCAATTGCACTAAGATATGATACTTCAGGACAAAGAAATTTTTCTCTAGTGGACAAAAATGATCCATTTTTACATCAAATGATCAAACAATCATAGATGATGACAATGGATGTGCATTATTCATATAAAATTGTTTTAAGACTTTTTCCGTATATGTAGATTGATGAACAAATAATCATTTTGAAAAATGTTCAATCTGTAACCAGAGACATAATTTATTTTTTCCTCAAATCTTTCGTCTCAAATTCATTTTTCAAATAATTTGTAATTTTGTTGAGTTCTTGAGAAATTTCAATTAAATTTAAATCATCAACATAAACTGCTACAATTGCAAATCTAATATTTATTTTCTTTATGAAAACACATGGGTAGATATCGTCATTTTTATAGCAATCATTTGACAAATATACGCTAAGGCGATTATACCACATGCGTCCTAATTGTTTTAATCCATATAATGATCGTTGCAATTTAATTGAGAACATGATTTTCGGGCATGTATCATTGTTCTTCGCACTTTAAATCCTTTAGAGACTTTCATATATATGTCAATATTAAGTGAACCATACAAATAGACAGTCACTACATCCATAAGGCGTATATCGAATCTTTGTGAAACAGTCAAACTAATTAAGAATTTAAAAGTGATGGTATCCATTACAGGATAATATGTTTCCTCATAATCAATTCCCAGTCTTTGTGAGAAACCTTGAGCTACAAGTCGAACTTTGTATCTTGTAATTTCATTATTTTATTTCTCTTTCGTATAGAAACTCATTTGTATCCAACAGGGATTACATTTTCAGGTGTTCGAACTACATGTCTAAACAATTTCCATTTCTCTAAGGAATTTAATTCTTTATGTACGACTTCTTTCCACTTTGACCAATCATTTCTATGTTGACAGTTTTTAACAGATTGTGTTTCAGGATCCTCATTTTGCATAATATAAAGAGTCATGTTAAAATATTGTCTATTTCCGTTCTCATAATTTATGAGATAACATATAATTTATTGAAATCTCATTATTTTCGGATATTTCCGATTCTTCATGAACCATATTTTCATTATTTGATTAATCAATCTTTTCTAATGTTACTTCTTCTGAAATTTTTGGTTGGTTTTTCTCTTGTACCTCTCTTTTTCGATGTATAGAGTCTTTTGAACAACTGGTCGACCACACTTATGGCATATTTGAGATTCATTCACTACAACAAATTGTCATGTAGGAACATCAATTTTTGTAGGAATATTTTCTGTCGATATATATGACTTTGTCACTTTTCCTGTGTCAACAAATACATCTGATAATTGATTTACAACTCTTTGTAAATGAATTATTTTCAATATCTTGCTCACATTGATTGCTGTGGGGATCAAAGTGAGAAAGAGTTGTTTTATTCCAATAAATTTTACATTTTTATTAGGATGTAGTTTTTTCTCTCCTAAAGTTGGGAAGTCGTGTCTCAAAATAACAATATGCAAAACGTGCAGTAAATAAATCATCCGTTAAAGGTTCAAGATACCTAATATTAGATGGTGAATCAAAACCCACAAAAGTTCCAAGTTTTCGTTGGGGGACCTATTTTAGTCCGTTGTGTGGGTGAAATGGGGACTTGAATAGCACAACGAAAAACCCACATGTGAGAATTATCTAGTTCATGACCAAATGCAAGTTGTAAAGGTGAATATTGATGATATGCAGTTGGTCTTATACTAATTAATGGTGTAGCATGTTATATGTCATCACTCCTAATAGAAGTTGAGAGTTTTGTTTTCATAAGTAATGGTCTAGCATTAAGTTATAGACGCTTAATAAATAATTTTGCTAAACCATTTTGTGTATGGATATGCGCAACCGAATATTCAATAACAATTTCAATTGACATACAATAATCATCGAATACATGTGATCATTTTAATAGCATTGTCAAGATGAATAGTCTTGATTGAGTAATCGTGGAATTGCACTCGTAATTTTATGATTTGAGCAAGTAGTATAGCAAAAGCTACATTCCTAGTGAAAAGTAGACAAATATGTGACCATCTAGTAGAATAATTAATTAATACCATAAAATAACGAAATGATCTACATGGTGGGCATATTGGTCAACATATATCTCTATGAATTCTTCCCAAGAAAGTTGGAAATTCAATATTGACCTTTGTAGCTGAATGTTTAATGACTAACTTGCCTTGCGAACAAGTTATACATGGATAATTATTAGGTAAAAGATTCTTCTGGTTCTTTAAAGGATGTTCATGTAAGTTGTTTATTATTCGACGCATCATTATTACTCCTGAATGTCCAAGTTGATGATGCCAAAATATAAATATTTTTGGATCAACGAATTTCTGGTTCGTGATAATATTTGATTCGATCATTTTTATACATGTATAATGCATGTCAGATGGAGTGCATGAAGTTTTTCTTTTATCTACTTTTGGCCAAATACAAAAGAAGTTATGCAAATATATTTAACATTATTTTCTTGCATCGTCCCAATGTGATATCCATTGCAGTGGATATTTTTAAAACTAAACAAATTTCATCTGAATTTGCTAGAATAAAGTGTATCATCAACATATAATTTTGTATTATTTGATCCTTCTTGAGCCTTTAACGATATTTGATGTACTTGATATCATATTAACATTATTTTCTACTAATGTTAAAATTTAAGAAGTACTTATATCTTGAAGAATTGTGCGCATATTTGCTAAACAAATATCTTAATAATTCATCTTATATCTTATTAGTATTTCAAGATCTATACTTTTTCAGAAACACTAGTATGATATTCTTTGAGAAATATTGAAATATCAAATTTTATGCTCTTTTGGAGCGAATATTCTTCTTGACTAAAACTTATTTTCACGTTAAAAAAATTACGATAAATATTGAATTGTTTAGTTCATGTTACGAAATATAATTTTTCGAGACATGTGCTATTTCGAGATCACATTATATTTTATTATTGCTTATTCAAGAGCAATATATCAATATTCTTCTGAAATATTGAAAATTATAATTTATGCTCTTCAGGAGCAAGTAATATTCTTCAAGAATATTAATTATAATGTTATGAAATTTTAGGAGTAACAACAAATTATTTATAATAGATAATTCTAGGATTAATATTCTTATTAATTATAATGTTGTTCTATTTCAAGAACAATAATATGATAAATTATTAATTTAAAAAGTGAACATCTAAGTTTATTTAAAGGTGGAACTAGAAAAAAAAAAAATTCCAAACATTGCACGTGAATTTCATAATGAAGGCAAAATTAAAGGCAAAATTAGAAATAATTCCGAACACGCATTTAAATTCCATGAAAAAGATAGACTTGACTTCATTCGTTCATAATATAATAAATAAATAAAATTCATTGTGCCGACAGAAAAATCAATTATGCATACGCATGTAGTCATGTACACACACACAGTTATGCTTGACTTCTAGATGAGTGAATTGATTTCTCGGTGTAGGAACAAATTGGTTCCCATAATCATTATGGTGGCATAATTCATAATAATGACAGAATTCATGTTAACAAAGTTGGGACGGAATTCTTTACGTGATAGAATTAATGCATATGTCGAAAATTTAGACGTACACAAATTAACGTGACGTAAGTCACACATGTTTGTATGAACAAAAAAATTCACATATTACCAAATTAATTATGATACATGTGATATATGATTATACTTATAAATAAAATGCTACTTTCACTAAACTTTGAAAAAATAAGTTTTCGTGCTGACAACGTATTGTGAAAAGAGAGAAAAAGAGAAGAGGGAATAAAAGTCAATANGAAAGAGAACGTGTTTTCACTGTTTTGAAAAATTAAAAACAGAAAACAATTTGAAAACGACGAAGAGAACGGGGCCTAAGTTTTCGTGCTGACAACATATTGTGAAAAGAGAGAAAGAGAGAAGAGGGAATAAAAGTCAATAGACTTGTATATATTACAATCAGAAACCAAACCTATAAATTTATAGGGTATGATTAAGGATACAATTTCTAGAGATGTAGGGATACAATTATCATTCACTAATAAACTTAGTATCTATAATAAAGATAGAAAAAATTAAGCTCAAGTTGCTGAAAATGCTTATCAATCGATAAATTGAGCCATCGATAGAGACAAAACAAATTATTGTACAATCCTTGACATTATATAACTAAATTTTGGATTTCCTGGCACAATGATTGGAGAGTAAGACAAAATGCAATGAGTTTTCTGTGGGGGTGGGGGGGCAAAGTGACCTGCTAGTCACCTTCACAGAATATACTTCATGGAACAGTAGCCCCTTTGATTATCTAGCATGTACAGATTAAACCCCTAACCCCATATTACTAAGCAATATAACACGAAGTAAACGAAAGCATGTAAAGAACAAACGGTTTAGATTGATTCACTCTCGATCTATGTCTACTGCAGAATTTCATTTTTTTTATTCACGTCTCTGTTTTCTCTCTAAACATAATACAACTTGTGTAATATCCTTTATAAAAAAAAAGTAGTTATTAAGTTGATTCGCAGTAAAAAAGTAAACAATATAATTAAACTCCATCCATCCAACATAAATGATGGGGTCGCGGGTGAGTGAAGCCCCGCTGTCAAACTACTCAGGAAAATAAAAGTTCATAAAGTGGCCTATTAAGATGTCGAGGTAGCAAGACTAGAAGACATTAGACCTGAATTTTATTTAGACGATGGGGTATAGAGGGACCATCATCAACTTGCAACTCCATGCATAGGGTGCGGGTTCATGTCTCTATCTTCATAAATATGTGTCACAGACCAGCCAAGGATTGAATGGATTTGTATTTGTTCAATTCAGATCATGATGAAATTGCCTGCCAATATAGCAAGGGGAAAAATAGAAAAAAAGAAGAAAAATGTGTGTGATATCTGTGTTGGGGGGCTAATTTTTTATTTTTTCCTCCTTGAAAAACCTGCACTTTTACATTTTAAAGATTTTATGTGATTTTATTTGGAATATAAGATTAAAGGGTACCAGTATGAGTTAATTTCTCAATCGTCGTATTTACCGTTACACTCTTTGGGTGTGTTTGATGGATATTATTGAGGAAATAATGTATTTTAAATGGTGGTATGATTGGAAATATGTGGTTAAAAAGTAAGAAAAAGTTATTGATGTGATGTAAAATATTATTTTATTGAAAAATATGTGATTGAAAATGAGTTTTTAAATAATATATTTTTTTGGCCCATCTTTTGTGTTATGTCTTTGCCCAATTGTATTTGGTCCATCCAAAGGTGGACAAAAAAATCAAAAAATCGGTTTGGTTTGGTGAATTTTAACCATTAAAAAGTCATGTCGAGTTGGTTAACAATCCGTCAATTAATTTGACCCAACCCGCTAATACATATTTTTTTTTTATTTTCTTCATTTTAAAATAATAAAAATAAAATAATAAAAACATAAATATTTTTTTTCTCAAATAATTTGTTTACTATCTATGCTTTTTCCATTAAAACTCCAAATATTAAAAGAAAATAAAGTAAGAAGAAGAAGTGGTTGATGTAAACTTTAAATTTAGATTGCAACCTTACTTTTCATCTTGATGTAATTTTTTGTTAGTAACTATCGGATATATAGAATATTTTTAAGAAAATCAACCCTTTACCATTTATATAATTATATTATATATATTATTGATATGCACTATGCAAGCAAAAATATATATGTATAGGAAAGCATTTTTTTTAAACCCAAAATATGAAGGCAATTTTTTTTGGCGCACAACAATGTCCAAAATGACTAACCAAACCAAATGAAATCGACCCAAACCAATTTAGTTTGGTTCGGTTTCAACGACTGGATTGGGTTGATTTGGGATGAAATTTACCCAAACCGATCAAGTCGATTTCAATTTCGGGTTGAACTCAAAATCAACCTAATTCGAACCATGCCCATTCCTACTTTTCCTAGCCCTAAAACAAAGTATGTTGGTCCTTGTTAGAGAGAGCGCCGTGTGTTTGCAAGAGAAATTAAGAGGGCGGACGCTAGTCTCCTCTATTTGTGACCGCGAGCTTTATTGTTACCTCTTTTCATCTTCTTCTTTGTAATATTGCATCCACCATTCTATCATTTGTGGGTTATTGGGCAGCCATAGTAGAAGTGTTTGTTGGTTAAGTCAATTGGCAGTGTTTGATTTGTAGTTGATAAGCTGAAGCCGATTTATGCACAAATAAAGTCTTTCGAGTTTTATTTCTAGGACAAATGATATTAGAGCAATAGGTTGTGCAAAATCAATGTTGAATCTATGTAAAACCTGGGCAGAAAGAAGCAGTAACGGCCTGTGTAGAAAACCATTGAATTATCAAACTAATCACACTTACAACTCCATTTTCCGGCCAAATCAGTTTTCATCTGTGCAAACGAAGGTCATATCCTTGCTCAGGATTAATTTATAGGCTTCGAAAATGTTTATCAACACTATAATTGATTGACTTGACCCGAAAATAAATTGGGCCACTATAAGCAACTATTAATTTGTGTTGCTCGTGGGTGCATTCATTAATTGGACGGCATTTTAAGTAATTAGCCCACTTTGTGTCACTTGGTTTTGGCCCATCTTTTGTGTTATGTCTTTGCCCAATTGTGTTTGGCCCATCCACTTTTCTTAGCCTTAAAAAACTATATATATTGACCTTTGTTTGAGAGAGTACCGTGTCTTTGCAAGAGAAATTAAGAGGGCAGATGCTATTCTCCTCTCTTTGTGACCATGAGATTTATTGCTACCTCTTTTTATCTCCTTTGTGATATTGCTTTTACCATTTCTATCATTTGTGGATTATAATTGGGCAACCATAGTGGAGTGTTTGTGGGTTGAGAAATCAATTGGCAGTGTTTAATTTGTAGTTGATAAACTGAGCCCCAATTTATGCAAGCCTCTAAGTTTTATTTCTGCAACAAATAGTATCAGAGCAATAGGTTATTGAAAATCAGTGTTGAATCTCTGTAAAATCTAGGCAGAAAGAAGAAGAAACGAACCTGTGTAGAAAACGGTTGAAGAATAAACCTGATCGCACTTTCGACCAAACCAATTTTCATTTGTGCAAACGGACATATATCCTTGTTCAGGACGAAGAACGTGAGCCCACGTGTAGCAACTCTCCCCAGTGTGGCAGTGTGTGACAACTTTTCCAAAGACGATCTCCTCAGGCAAGCTGTTCCTAGTGATACTACAAACCACTCGTGATGTCCATTTTCTATTTTGGCGATACAGTGATTCTGGGCCATTTTATCCTTGGACGTTTGAGTTCTAGATTTTGGCTGATCGTGTTGCTACAGTTGCTGAAAGTGTTGGACGAATTGTGATGGCCTTAAAGTTGTAAAATCCGCATATCTCTTATTTACGGACCAACAGATTGGTCTACTTGATAAATTGACATCACTTTTAAATTCTTGTACTAGTAGGCATAGTGTGGATTGACCCTTAGATTTGGGATTACCACGTGGGATAACAATTTTCTATTACTAGAATTTAGAAATTATTTGCCTTATTTTATTATTTGAAGTGTTTAAAGTCTGTTAAGTTTGACTGAAAGTTTCTTATTATTTCTTTGATATATTTATCGATTAAGTCACTGTATGAGATTGCACTGATGAGAAATTATTTTGTTGGTATACCTCTTTGTTGCATTGATTATTTCGTTAGAATACCTCGACTTTACCCGTTTGACCATTTCCTTGATCTGAAATTACGAATATCACAAAACTCGAAAAATTTAGAAAGTCGTATATTGTGACAATAGGGCTGCTTTGCGTGATCTAATTGTGTATTTGTGTATTTTGGATGATATGTGTCTAAAAATGACTATATTTTTTTATTTGAGAACTTTTAATGGAAAATAAAATTTCTCTATTTGGCAACTAAAAATATGAAAGATTTTGGTTCAACAAAAAATTTTAAAAGCAATTGATGGCAAATTTCTACTGATTTGTCAAAAGAACAAAAAAAAAAAAAACCTGATGAAATTGTTTGCACTTCAATAATTTTACACGTGAGATATTATTTTATGTTTCATATCCAAATAAACACGCATAGGAATATATATAAATATAAAGGTAAATCCCTGTTTGGTGAGAATTAAAATCAGATTTTTAGTAGATTTTAATAGAAGTTGATAAAATGTACTGTTGAAAAGTTGTGGGACCTACAAAATATGCGGTTGAAATGAATTGTCGACATCAAGCTAGATTAAAATTGAGATTTTAATTGATACCAAATAGGGGCTAAATGATTTATGTTTTAATCTATTATTCTGTTTACTCCGTTTGAGGATTACTACAATACTTGATTTCTCACAAAATGGTCAAGTTTTGATAGTTCGCTAGTTCTATTTACATGTTAGTTTATTTGGCTCTTTTTGAAATATTAGTAATTTAAATGCAGTAATTTTTCTCCTTAAAGATAAATGGATATTTAAATTGATGAAAGTTTTTATATTTATTTATAAACACTCTTAACATAATTAAATTAGATATTTAATACTCTAAAAGAATTCCAAATGCATTTTTTGAAATTTTATTATTCGAATGAGTTTAGAACAAAGAAAATTGACTTTAATTTTTACAATTAAATTGTTAGAGTTCGGACATGACCCAAATTCTATTGGAAATTCTATGAAGAGTTGGTAATAAGCTGACACGAAAATATTCTTTCGCTTGAAATCACCCCAGTGCACGTTTTGTTAAAATTTAGTAAAATGAATTTTTGAGTCCAAGTATTGTACCAATAGAGACTGTACTAGTTTAAATTCAAATTAACTTAGCTTTAATCGGAACTATGAAAATTGATGATTTTTATACAACTAAATTGTCACTAACTATTATATTTATAATTACAAAACCCAATTAACTAAAATGCAAAGTTCGTGATTACTGCAACATTGATGAATAAATAACGATAAGAGGCGTATTAGGATCTCAAATCCCCTTTTATCAATCCTCTTTAACCCCAGCTTTACAATTTGACAGCACGATTCAATTATGAAAATCAATATTCCTAATTTGTTTAACAATGTCTCTCGAGTCAATTAAACATATTCTCACACGTGATCTGATTATATTTCTATGATGGATGAGAACATACAAGAATGCATTAAAGATTTATGAATACTTAAAGATCACATAAAGCATATCGGTATATTTTCATTCCCTATCGGACTCTACAACGATTAACACAATGTCTGACTTATTTTCCATCTTTTGGGGGTAAAGCAAGCCACAATATTCATACAATTATTATGCACATAATTGTATATAAGATAATTCCATGAAAATCGTTCAATAACTGAAATCATGTTTGAATGTTAAAAAGAAAAATTAAGAATTAAATGTTAATGTTACAAGTTTCATCGAAACTCTAGCACTAGATTTGTTTAGCCTAACATGTTGTAAAGAAGAAAGTAAAAGATATAAATTTGTTCATCACACGAAAATTCTTGAATTCAATCTTGAACTTCTTGGATTCGATCTTTATGTGTTCTTTTGTCTACTTTTTGCAATCAATTCTCCACACTTAAATTATGTGTTGATAGTCCGCATTTTTACTACCCTAGAAAGTGTCAAAAAAATCATGCAAGATTGGTCTAAGAAGAAATTTCCTTGTTGGATTGAAATTTTGAAACAAAATAAAATTTTGGTCTCAAACTAGTCTGGGCAAGTGTCCAGTTGAAAAATGGGCAGTTGCCCAGTTATTCACTTTAGCCTTGATTTTCTTATTTCAAGGTCAGGCAGTTGCCCGTTCCATATAACTGGGCAAGTGCCCAGTTATAATGACTTCTCAAATTTTGCATTTTGGTTCTCTTCTACATTCTTTCCTCGATTTTCAGCATTTACTTTAAATTACTTCTATTTTGATCCTTCAACTTCTTCTCATGTGCAAATTAGTCCTCAAACCTTCCATTCGATCATCGATTCATCCATCTTTCTTTTTCAAGTGCTTATGAACAGGTCCAAAACTGGAACAAGAGAAAATTAATCCAAGTTAAATTAAATTTAACACTTGACGACATAAAATCTTAGAAATTTTGCTCGCGTAAGTGCACAAAACACACTTACCATAAGCCTTGAAGAAGTCAAAGACGGATATGGAGAAGAAATCACTTGAAGACTTGCCAACTGCACGAGTAGTGTTCAAGCAAAAAATTTAGTAATTCCACTGCTCGCTAACCGCACACTGGCACTCAAGCAGTGGATGCACCGCTCGCTAGCCGTGAGACCACCGCTCGATACAGTGTAAACCCTAGTCACAATTTTGATAGTTTTTACATTCTTTTTTTTACGTCAAGCACTCCATTATTTGTTAGGCCTATTATATTAGGACTCCACCATTTGTTAGGCTCTTCTTTGTATTATATATAGGAGTAATTACATCTCTTGAGAGATCATCCAACAATCTTTTGTAATTATCCTTTGATATAGTGAATTTCTTATTTTCTGTCCAAGATTTTTCTGAAGTTGGGTTTCTGTGTAAATCTTGTGTTTTTGTTCTTATTTTTCACATTGCATATTCTCTTCTTAATTCCTAACAAATTGGTATCAAAGCAATGTTTGATTTTCTATGATGGAAACTATGAAATTCGATATTCTGCTTTTGGATTGTAACATTAGATTTTTGTTATGGCAGGTAAAGATGAGGGCTATCCTCACAATCCATTGGATGATGCATTGTTAGGTTTGATAAGATGCAGTTAACTTGGACGCAGGAGTAAAAACAACGAAAAGATCAAAATGCCCTATCTCAAATTCATCTTCATCTATCAAATTAAATTATTTTGGATGTTATAAAGTAGAAAATCGTCGTTGCGTTGTGGTTAAAATTGGAGCAGTTATGCATGACGAAATTCTAACTAATAAATTGCATCTCAAGCAACGATTGTATTCTCATCGTATGATAGAATGCGAGTCTATAGAAGATCTCCTAATTGTCTTTGAGGAAATTTTCGCTGATTTGGAGACCTTGGAGGTCAAGTATGATGATTAGGAATTAGTTGATTTTGTTATATTCTCTGCCTTTTTCATAAATATCTTTCAGAGATACTATTTTATATAGTAGTGATACTCTTACCGTAGATGAAGTATATGATGCTCTATTTTCAAATGAGAAGTTGAAGTAACTTGTGTTTGGATATGAGGCTCATGGAGAGGGCATTGTTGTTCATGCGAGACATTCCAGTGGTTACGTGAGGGACATATCGAAGTCAAATTACAGCAATAAAATTTGTAATTATTGCAAGAAAAAGGAGCACATTAAATCTGACTGTTATAATTGATGGGGCTGTCAGGATACTTGGTGAAGTTAGACATGTCCTAGATATGAAAAGAAATCTCATATTTTTGAGTACTCTTGATTTAAAAGGGTACAAGTTCACTGGTGAATGTGGAGTCCTAAAAATTAGTAAAGGTGTCCCGTTTTGTGATGAAGGGCAGAAAAGATCTGTCCAATTATATGTCTTGCAAGGTTTTACAGAGCCTATTGATACAAATTAGCAGAAATTAAACAAATGGTGGAGTTTAATTGATTCAGAGTCTATACTAGAGTCTACATATCAGTATAGTTTAGAAGATAAGGGTAGTGCCTCTTTGCAATTACCACTAGCGGCACCATAGTATTTTATTGCTAAAGACAAATCCAGAAGATATCTTAGACCTCCATAGAGGTACGGTGAGACTGATTTAGTTGTTTATGTTTGAGTGTGATCGAAGGCATTGATTCCACTGAATAATTATCTACAAAGGTAGGTAGTTGTGTTGATTCTAATTTTGTTGGAGATCTTAATAAGAGAAGATCTCTTATAGAGTATGTTTTTACTCTTGGTAGTTGTACTATCAATTGGAGAATTGTTCGATGGTATAAGAGGTTTGACTCATTTATTACTATTCATGACTTTAAAAGAAGCAGTTATGATAATTTTGTTTACTTTAAGAAGTGTGGTGATGGGTCGTCTGTATATCTACTCTTATATGTTGATAACATATTAATAGCAGCCAAGGATAAGAGAGAGATAAGAAATGTAAAAACCCAGCTCAGTGAGTTGTGAACAAAGGTGGTATCCAAGATAATCCTATTCATATGATGACCAAGTCACTCCCTATAGTCAAGTTTGAGCATCGCTTGGACTTATTTGGATAATCCCTATAGCAGAAATTTCAGTATCTACATCGCTCGCTAAGCGCATGCTTGGTGCTCGATCTGTGGATGCGCCACTAGTTATTTGCGAGACCACCTCTCGAGTGGTGGTGTTATACAGTGCAAACCTTAATTGCAATTTTAGTAGTTTTTAAATTCATATTATATCTCAAACACTTAATTATTTGTTAGGCTGTTATATTAGGACTCCACCATACGTTAGACTCTTCTTTGTATTATATATAGGAGTAATTACATCTCTTGAGAGATCATCCAACAATCTTTTGTAATTATCCTTTAATATAATGAATTTCTCATTCTCTGCCCATGATTTTTTCCCAAGTTGGGTTCCGACGTAAATCTTGTGTTCTTATTCTTATTTTTCATATTGCCCATTATCGCCTTAATTCCTAACATAAATAAGTCGTATGATTTTCAAATTTTTTATTGTCAAGGTATTTTATGATGATGGAGGATTGCTAGTTTACAATATACATTAATATATAACTTATGTCTTAATTTGCGTTAAAACAGTTTAGACTTGGGGTTGTTTGAGCCCCATTGTTTCAAAAAAAATTTATTTTGCAATAGTGTTATGATGGAGAATTGAAATGTGATCAAATTACTATTCAAAAATGCATTTTGATGGGGAAAATGGGGCTCAAACAAGGGCTAGTATAATTTATTTTATTGTCAATGTATTTTATGATGATGGAGGATTGCTAGTTTATAGTATACATTAATTCAACTAAAGACATTCTGCATTTCGGTTCACTTATCACTATAAAAGATAAATAAGGTACAATACCAAAAGATCGCTAGTGTTTATTAAGGCCTGTTACACTATTCAGATTGGTACATTAATTTTAAATAGATCGTCGTTACTGTGCAATAAAGAAATTACATCTATATAATTTATAATAATCACAATTCGTTTTCTTTCACGACAAAACGTGTATTCGCATTCATTAGGTAAGTCAGTTTGAAGTTGGATTATTATAGATTTATTTACTTTTTTAGTCACATTCCCACACTGTTGAGTATTATACTTTCGTTAAAATCATTTAAATTTTAAAAAAAACCCATAGGCAAAAATATAAGCATTAGAATATTGACTATGAATAATGCTATCCAGCACTAATGATGTTAGAATATCAGTTTAGGTGACCATATTTGATAGGTGCAATTTGGTGATGGCAACGGGACGGGTTCGGGACTAGGCACCCCGCCCCACCCAACCTTAGACGGGGCGGGTGAGGGGCGCAGGCCTGCCCCATTTCCCACCCCCCTTTTTTTTTAAAAAAAAATTAGTTAATTAATTATTTTTTATATAGTTAATTAATTTTTTTTATTCTTCATGGGGCGGGTAGGGTGCCCCGACCCGACCCGACCAGTGACCCGAGGCGGGGCGCGCCACCCCGTCCCGTCAACCCGTTCGGACCGAGTTTTTTTTGCCCCATTCGGGGCAGGACGGGGAAAATTGCCAACTCTAGTGCAATTAAATAAATATTTTAACTTTGAATTTAAATAAACTTATTATTTAATAACATTTAATTGCCACATAGACGGTGCTAAATATCATTACTCATTGACTATTCATTGAAATGTCTTGGTTGTGAATACGTTAGGAATTTCTTAATAAGCCTCTGTTTGGTACACATTAAAATTCTCATTCTCATTCTTCTACTAATTTTCAACCACACATTTTTCAATAAAATAATATTTTCCATCACATCAATAACTTTTCCTTCTTTTTCAACCACACATTCTCCACCAATCTACTATTCCAGAATACATTCTTCCAAAATAATGTGGGTCAAACACGTCCTAAATGATGATGATTTAGGACTTTTGGGTCGTTGACTTCGTGGGCGGCTGAAGACATGTTCATTTGCAAATCTAAAAATAAATTGCTATTCGTTTGTATGTTAGAATGTTAAATATAAAAATGTGTTAAATAAATTATTATTATTATTATTATATGAATAGAATATTCTATTGTTGCGTGTTTTAATGCATTCATGTTACATTCATGCAAGCAACTACATCCATAAACATGCATGAGATTGTGTTTCAAGATATGAAATGTTTCTAAATGATAATATGACAACGGATATTTTTTTAAAAGATAAGTACCCAGATTTTTAAGAGGTGTATATATATCCCTAAAAGGTGAGAGTGAAAAAAGAGTCGTGGAAGATCGGCTCACCCGACTAAATAACGTTGAATGTTTAATGTTGACCATCTTACGATACTATTGATAGATTAAATCGAGTTTCAAATAACAATGACCCACTGCATTTTAATTGACTAGACAATATATGATAAGTGAGTTTTATACACTTATTCGAGCTCTAAAATATTGATATTTTGTAGTTCTTTTAATGAAATTATAGCATAATTTATTATATAATGTGTTATTAGGTGAAATTCGATGAATGAAAGGGAATTGAAAGAAAGCTTTGAAAATGGCGAAAATGGCGAAAATTCAAAGTTTGGAGACTAAAGTGTAAATACTCAAAAGTTGTGTCGAACCTCGTGATGAAAATTCGAGAATGCTAGAAATCAATTTGATGCAATTAGAAGTCAGAAATGAGTGAAATATGATCAAAATATATTCATAGATCAATTTTCATCCGCACAAGTATGTTTTAGATTTTTAGCCCGAGATTTAGATCCCTTCTTGACCTAATAGACGATCTAATTGGAAAAAAGCTATTTTTAGTAAAGTTGTAGCCATTTGAATCGTTTCAATCGGATATTGAGAGAGAAAGTTATAATAAAAATATTAAAGGAAGTGCGGTGCGGTGTGGATTTTTACCCGAAAGGTGACTTCGGGTACTGTGATAAGGCGACACCAAATTGCACAATACAGAGTTGTGGCATTGCAGCGCCACTCCCATGGCATAAAGGCGTCGCGATGTAGCTAGGAAGCATTTTTTGCCTGGTTTGAAGCCCATAAAAACTAAACTAGGGGAAAACGTGAGTATAAATACAAGTTTTAGCACTTTTGAGGGAGTTCAACAGATTGAGAGGCACAAGATACAACTTGGAGAATAAGAGAAAAATCAAAGGAGAGAAAAATAAGAAATCAAGAGTTACGGTTTAGAATCAAGATTGGAGGCAAGAAGTGGAACTTGGTGCAAAATTAATTCACCTTTTTCACATATCAATTCAAAACCCGGCGAGGTACTCAATGCAAATCTTGTGTTTTTCTTCCATTATTACGAGTATCTAAGTTTTTTATTAGAGAAAACAATATAATTGAATTGAGACCCTTTTTTTCTTTTATTCAATATTCAAGTTCTTTCATTATTTTTGTGTTGATTTTAATTATATATCTAATACTTTGAATTACTTCATCACTAATTCAATGGTTTTGTGAATCTTTTATGAATCGAGGGGTGAGTTTTAGATGTAAACCACATATTAAAATTCGGTAATTTAGTATAACGTGTAGAGATACATATACTAATTATTGCGATCATAATATGAATTCTTAGAACCAATGTTTCGTTGAACTAAAATTGATTCACATAGAGATATGGATTAATTAGTTAAATAGGTTTGGTTTTGTGAATCTGTTATGAATCGAGGGGTGAGTTTTAGATGTAAACCACATATTAAAATTCGGTACTTTAGTATAACGTGTAGAGATACCTATACTAATTATTACAGTTGTTATATGAATTCTTAGAACTAATACTTTGTTTAACTAATATTGATTCGCATAGAGATATGAGATTGAATTAGTTAAATAAACTCAATGAGAAGTCGATAGGGATAAATTGAATACAATAGAAGAATATGATTGAGTACTACATTAAATTATGAATATTGAATGAAGACTTAAAGATGATCAATAAAAGAAATTCTTATACCCTAATATCACATTCCATATTTGAATTCTAAATCGATCTTCGTGTTCATCCAATTATTTACAAGTAGTTACTATTTTTTAATGTTGTTTAGTGTTCTCTTTGTTTATTTTCATCAAATAGTAGTTAGAAATATTAAATTAAGCATTAAAGGATAATCCCCGTAGGAACAATAATTCGGATTCAAATGTCCACTATATTACTTGTTATGATATTATACACTTGCGATATAAAAAATACAACAAGTTTTTTATGTCGTCATTGGGGAATATTTACATTTAGTCTTAATTTATTTTATTTTTTTACTGTTATTTGATTAATTTATTTTTCTTTTATTTACATTTAAAAGGTGTTCGTTGTATGCTATATTCCCAATGCGACAATCTACAATCATTAGATCTGGAAATACTACGTACCTTCAAACGCAAATTCAAAGAATACAAAAAAATAAATAGAAACATATTATGGCTGATAATCAAAATATTCTTATTTCTATACAGCAAATCGAACAAGTTGTCGAGAGAGTAGTGATACAACGAAATCAACAAAATTAATGAGTGGAGATAAATGAAGGAGACTTGCTAGTCTCTATGTTCCTGACGCCTATAGCAACGCAGTATGTTCTAGTATTATGACATTAACGAAGGAATGTAGTGCAAGAGTATAAAACAAATTGCATCCCAAGTTGAAAGATCTAGGGAATTTTACTTTGCCTATTTTTTGTACTACTATGCATTGTGTAACACATTTGCTAGTATAAGTCTTATGTCATATTCTGTTTACATCAATAACGCTACAACTAGCTGATATAAAAATTTCAAGGCCACGTGACAAAGTTGAGAATGTGCTCATGAAAGTGAAAATTTTAATATTTCCTATGAACTTCATTGTGTTAGACATACTAAAAGATCGAGATATTTCAGTTATATTGGGTCAGCCATTCTTAGTAACGGGTCAAACTCTGATTAACATGGCGAATGGTAAGCTAATATTGAGGCGGAGGACAAGTAAGAGATATTCAATATTTACACCCAATATGAGCAACCTCCCATTCTCAAAGTTTGATGTAGAATTGATGAAGAAAAGCCACATGATCAACAAATGTGTCAGAAAAGAAAATCAAATTTTGGTAATCTTTTTGATAGAGATGCGAATGGAAATATCAAAATTTGGAGAGCAAAGAAAGGGTGCATTAATGAAAATTGCACAGAATGTAATAACTTGGTTCGAGCCACCATAATTAATTATGACAAAAAGTCAAGCTAATGACTTTAAAGAAGCGTTTCTTGGGAGACACTCAAACTCTATCCCTTTTATTACTTAGTTTTTAGTTTTAGAACTGTTTATTTTATTGTTTTATCATTCTCATTGTGTTGCTTGTAGGAAAATTCTCAAGTTTGTGGGTAACAACGTGGTTAAAAAGCCAACCCATATCCATTTCATTAGGGTGATGACAATACAACAATTGATATATTCAGGGAAGTCCTAACCCTCCTTTGTATTTATTTTAACATTGGGGACGGTATATGTTTTAAGTTTGGGAGGCGAACATCAATTGTTAATTGCTTTTGTCAGCTATTTTGTAGTTTTTGCTTGTGTGATATGATTTTATTTCGTGCGAATTGTGTGTTAAAAAAATATTTCTTTTTATGCACGCTTGTGTTAGTTAGATAGCCTTGTCGTCAGAATGAAAATATTGGATAGCATATATTAATTTATGGATTATGAAAGAATTATTGCGTTAATTGAATTTTCTGCTTATTCATGTAAAACGTGACAATATTTATGCACTATAATTGAGTATAATGTCGTACATAAATAGGAAGGTTCACATATATATATATGTGTGTGTGTGTGTGTGTGTGTGTGTGTAGGTTGAATAGAGGGCTTAGATGCTTAATCGTTAGCATACGATTCACAATATCCTTTAACTTTATATATATATGTATATAATAATTTGGGGTGTTCGAGTCAGTAAAAGAAATGACTTAAGATTATGGTGATTTCAAGCATGTTGAAAAAAATTGGTGTGGAGAGTCTTTGACTTTCTAGTATGAACTTGGTGATGATCAAATGTTAGGGATCTAACCCCCCCTTTTTTTTTCTTTTAAAGAAAATAAGCATTGTACTTATTCAGTTTACGCCTCACTCTTGTACCTTTTTTACTTGAGTTAGTAAGTTCGTACGGGTATTTTGAAACCTGGTATTCTTTGGTATTCAAAAGTCGGGGTGTTATCAATTAAAATCTCGTTATAGGGGTCAAGAAGAATAAAAAAAAGGTGAGGTCGACATTAAGCTAAAAAGAAAAAAACTATATATAAGTGCGCAAGTAAGAGTTGATTCTTGGGGGCTCAAATAACTGGTTAGTTTGAATCACTTGGTATAAACATGATTGTTAGAGCACTCATTATTTGAGAGAATTATCACGCGAGTAAATTGTTGATATTACTGGTTTGACTAAACAAAATTAGAATGACGTAAAGAATTAAAAATGGAAACTAAACTTTAGAATTACATCTTGTAGAGAGAGTGAAAGAAAATAAGTTTGGGGGTGTAAATCTCATGGGTTAAAAAATGAAATAATTGACCATTTAGGATTGGGAATTGAACCAACTTGTGAATGTACGACGTTACACTTGATTCTTCACACACNCGTAATTTGCAAACTAACTTTATTGATATTTTCTCTGCTACTTCAATTTACTTTCTGATTTCATATGCTTTCTACTTTCTATCTCTAGGGTTTCTCTTCTGCAGGTGGAGGTCCTAATCTCATCCCTGAATTAGTAAATTTTACATTGTTAAATCTTTCTATTTTATGCAAAAAAACTGTGTGATTCTTTTAACTGACTACCTCTTTACTTTTTTCTACACACACACACACACACTCTCTCTCTCTCTCTCTCTCTCTCTCTCTCTCTCTCTCTCTCTCTCTCTCTCTCTCATTTTGCATTGGATAAGTGGAAGTTTAGCTATTGCATTTTGATTTTAAAGCCGTTTATAAATGTGATATAATATTCTCAATCCTAAGGCAAAACGACAAAGTATCTAACCAAAAAAAAGTTCTTTGCATGTTTGTGTGTTTATTAAGTTATGCCACGATTTGTTTGAGGACAATAGATGTTTAAGTTTGAGGGTGTTTAATAAATGTATTTTATTCATTTATTCGGACTTTAAAATGTTGATATTTTGTAGTTCTTTTAATGAAATTATAACCTACTTTATTTTATAATGTATTATTTGGTGAAACTCGATGATTGAAAGTGAAATTGAAAGAAATAAACGAAAAATGGCGAGAAATGGCAAGATCTAAAATTTGGGTACTAAAGTGTAAATACTCAAACGTTGTGTCAAATTTCGCGATGAAGATTTGAGAATGCTAGGGGCTCAATTGGATGCAATTAGAAGTAAAAAAATGAGTGAAATATGATTAAAATATTTTCACAAATCAATATTCAACCGTACAAGTATGTTCTAAATTTTTAGCCCGAGATTGAGATACTTTTTTGACTTAGTAAATGTTCAAATTGGAAAAAACTAGTGAAGTTGTAGCCATTTGAGTTATCTTTACAACCCAATTTGAATTGTCTCATTCAAATAATGGAAGAGAAAATTATAATAAAAATATTAAAGTGCAATGCAGATTTTTACCCGAAATGCGCCACCAAATTGTACAATACAGAGTTGTGGCGCAAATGCGCCGCCTAGATGTATCTAAGGTGCATTTTTGACCCATTTTGTAACCCATAAAAACTTTGAATTAGGCGAAAACTTGAAGAGAATTATAAATACAAGTTTTTGACATTTTTGAGGAGGTTCCACAGATTGAGAGGCACAAGATACAATTTGGAGAATAAGAGAGAAATCAAAAAGGTAAAAAAAAATAAAAATGAAGAGCTATGGTTTCGAATCAAAATTGGAGACAAAAAGAGAAACTTTCCATTATTATGAGTAGCTAAGTTTTTTATTAAGGCGAACAATGTAATCGAATTGAGACCCTTTATTTCTTTTATTCAAAATTCAAGTTCTTTCATTATTTATGAGTTGATTTTAATTATGTATCGAATGCTTTGAATTACTTGATCACTAATTCAATGATTTTGTGAATCTTTTACGAAGACCACATATTAAAAATTGGTAATTTAATATAACGTGTAGAGATATTTATATTAATTATTGGGATCGTTATATAAATTTTTAGAACTAATATTTCGTTTAACTAAAATTGATTCGTATAGAAATATATGATTGAATTAGTTTAATAGGCTCAATAAGAACTCGCGATAGGTAATTGAATACAGTAGAATAATTTGGTCAAACACTATATTTGATTATGAATCTTGAATTAAGACATAAAGATGATCAATAGATAAAATTGTTATGCCTTAATATCTCATTTCATATTTGAATTTTAAATCGATCTTCATGTGTATCCAATTATTTATAAATAGTTAGATAAAAAACCACAACAAATCACAACTCTTTGTTTGTTTTCGTCAAATAGAAGTTAGAAATATTAAATTAAGTATTAAAATATAGTTCTCGTGATGAACGATAATTCGAACTCAAATGTCAATTATATTACTTGATATTATACACTTATTATATAAAAAATGCAGCAATATACTTACTAAAGTTAGCTCATAATGTTAATATGATTAACTTGTATGATATGAAAAAATAATCAAGCAATTAAATATAAGAAGAAAAGAAAAGGAATGAAAATATAATCATCTTCTACCCACCCGGCAGGAGCAGTCACACCACCAATGAAACTTCATCATTAACACTTAATGCACTGCACTGCACTGCACTGCACTGCAATGCATTTGTATATGATTTACTTTACTGCCAAGTTTGGGTGGCATCATTGAATTTGTTCTCCTAAGAAACCTTTTTTGTATAAGAAATCATTTTCCTTTTTGCCCTTCAAAAACTCATTGAAATTGTGTGTCTTCAAAGGAACACCCCTCTCTGTCATGACTAAAAGAGCTAGTCAGGATTGATTCTTGAATTTCATTATATTAATTATTTCAAAGAAAAAAATTCATTAAAAATAGATTTAAGTAGGGATGAATCAATTTGAATAAATTTGAACTATTTACAAACCAAACTATTTGAAAAATATTTCAAACCAAACCATTTATGTCGTTCGATTTGATTTCAAACCAAGATTTTAATGACGTAAAAATAATATCTCTTAAACAAGTAAAAAGATAAATATATTGACCAGCAATCTCAATATAACACTTAAATTAAAACATTCTAACCATAATATTGTAGTACTAATATATTTCTTTCTATACAAGTTTAAACCTATAAATTATCATAAAATTTAAGCTCACAAATTCATTATTTTTTAAATCAATAAGAAAAGTATTATCACAAATTATTATTTTTCTAAAGAGTTAATAGGGGCAGACTAGCAATTAAATTTGTTGAAGTATAACTTGAACTAATAAATGGTATTTTGGGTCGAACAAATACTTTTTTACTTATATTGGGCGAACGATTTGATTCGATTTCAAGCGATTTTAAACTATCAAAACCTAAACCAAACTATTTTCAAAAAGTTTGGTTTGACTTTTGAAATATTGAATTCTAAGCCGAACAATTTCCAAACCAACAATATTAAAACCACGATTTGAGTTCGATTTGACGAGTTGACGATTTTATTGTTCACTCCTAAATTTGAATCCGCAATCTCGAGTTTACGAGGCTTGAAAACTACCACACCGCTCCATCACGCACCTAAGAGGACAACTTTGTCAGCATGAACTAAAGAATCCACAGGTTATTCAGTTCTTGACCCTAGGTCGGGCTGCAAAAAAGGTATTATATTCTTATGATTATAGTTTGCTTGGTATCGAATTGTCCTCGTGGCTGTAAGCCACGTCAATCTTCTATGCAGGGAAAATTGCATATTTTATTTTCCAATCCGACCCCAAGTCCTATCCTTTAAAACTGAACATTTGAATCCTTAACCTTTCAATTTTGTCACACCATTAGTCCTTCAGATAATCCATTCAACTTGAAACGATGAAATCTTGATATAATTCGAAATTGCAAAACAGAGTCCATTTTATCCTAGGGGGTTAATAGAGCTTCAAAACAATTAAATACCACTCTTTTACTCTAAATTCTGCAATAAAATAGTTTAAATATAACTACCACTTTGAAATTTTGTTGCTCCGTTTAATTCTCAGTTTGCCTCTGAATACGAAGGCTAACATCAGTAGCAGCACCAATATGCAACCCAAATTTACTTTGAAAATATATAAATAAACACACACACACACATATTTTTGCCATTTGAGAATATGAGAAGGGGCATACCTTGAGGACACATATACGGTCCCACTTTCTTCTACTAGACATAGGAGACGAGAAGACGGCTATTACTCCTCGAAAGCCTATTTTCGATAACTTCAGTCTCTTCCCTAAATCTTTAGAGTGAAACCATCCTAGTTACATGTTTTACATCTACTCACCATATGCAGAAGCGATCACAGGCTGGCTTCCGACCGTGTTAGGAAGTTACAAGTCAGAAGTTAACAAAAAAACAGAGAGAGAGAGAGCTCTTCCAAACAAACAAACAAACTGTATTCCTCCTTTAACAACATTACTGGGACGGTCCACCATTCTTCCCACTAATCAGTATGTATATTCTGTTATGGATACAGATTAAACAAATTCACCAAGTATATCAAACATGAATGTAGATGCCATCGACTCCTCGTAAGAATGATATATCACAACAAAGCTGACAAGGGAATATCGTCTTTCGCTACTCATTTCAAAATTCAACTTAATAATCTACTGACAGGATATATTCCCTTTTACTAAAAAAAGAAAAAAGAAAAAGGCAGTCCTGAGTACTTCCATCCGAGAAATGAATTTCTGACCATCAAAATCCTTTTTACCCTGAACGGAGAACATAATACACAAAAATCTGATACCAATTCTCCATAGCTTAAGAGTTATTATTAAGTCCGAAGCGCCAGGAAAACAGCAGTAAGGGAACCAGCTTATCAACTGCAAAAGATAACGGCTGATCTAATCCAGAGGTCAAGAACAGTAAAGCAGTAAACGGGAAGAGAACAAAAACTGAAATAGATATTATCTGTTTAGCACAATCAAAATATCTGGATCATTGTGCAGAGTCACAAGGCAGCATTACAAATCAATAAAGAATTACACCAAAGACAGACTCATATACTGCATAAGGAGTCAGCATCAAGAAAGAATGCGTACAAAACAATGGGGAATACATGTACGGTGACTACTACGTGGGAAACAAAGAATCAAGGGTCGAGGCTCTGAAAAGATTTATTGTACAAGGGCACAAAAGGCCACTAAAAAGTAACCAACATTCCACAAGCTACATAATTCACACAGGACGACTAAATTTTATATATGAAACATTACAGTATTATCCAACGACTTACACATGACCAACTAGGAGGCAGGCGGCGAGGAACCTTTGGAATGCAAATTGAACCACATACATTTATCTTTAACGGCTTCAGATTCACTTGCATACTCTTTGAATCTGTACTCTTCCTGCTTGCAGGTAGGAGGCACTTTTCCGTCACTGTAGCATTGACTGCAAAGACTAAAGTGCGATTTCATCTCTTTAAAGCGGGAACCAATGATGGGATAACGACAAGTCGAACAGACATGGCGACCATGGCGAGTTCTATCCCCAGTTTCAAGCTTCAATAGAGTCGACATGATACCGAAGCCCCATTCTTGATCATCAAACATCGCAATGAACTCTGTTAAAGAGACCGTGGAATTATCCGTTTCTCCATGGATTTCCAGTATTTCACTAACACCATGGGAGGGAATATAGACGGCCCTCAATAGTTTGATGTATCTCTGAGCATCAGACTTTGATATCTGTGTACTACCTTCATTTACTGGGCGCCACAAGAGTGCATCATATGCAATCCGCTTTCGCTTGTCTGGAGAACCACCACAAATAGGTGAAAGGACAGCAAAAAACATGCCCAAATCCACCCTACCTGACTCTGATTCATCCAGAACAGAGAGGATTTTCTGGTTCACAGCTTTGACAGCTCCTGTAAATGTTTCGGGCTTCAAGAAGTTAAGTAACTTGCGAAGAATTCCCTCCAATGAAGCCTTGCGTATGGACTTTTCAGGTATACCCCTGCCAGAATAGGATTCTGGTACATCACTTTCATTCATTTCTTTCTTTATTAGTTCTACCTCACACCGATTCAACCTAGTGATCCTCTGAAAAGCTCTAATATCAAGGGCAATAGCGAGTTCTGGCCTCAACGTAGTTTTCTCACCTAAAGTCCTAAATTTTGAGAGTTCCACGGTAATGTAAGCCTCCTCACCATTACCATTACCACTACCTTTCCCTTTCTTCTTCTGTAGCTGCTTCAAGTGCGATATAGCATCATGCAACTCGACCCTGTTAGTCATTTTTAAAGCTTCTTTCAAAGCTTTCTTAGCTTCATCAGTTTCCCCAGCTCCTAACAAAGAAACTGCCTTATTTAGCTGTGCTCTCCAATGGTTTGGCCACACACCCAAGACTCTGGTATACATCTCTGATGCCCTCTGATACCTACCCATATCCATATATAGCCCGCCCAAATTGTACAGTGCATCCACGTGACCAGGTTTCAAGTCAATAGCTTTCTGAAACTCCTTAATTGCATTATCATCATCACCAACAGCATGCAAAGCAGAAGCCAAATCACAGTGTGCATCAGCATAATCATTCTTCATGTAAATAGCCTCCTCTAAGGCCTTAATGGCCGCCTTATACTCACCCACACCGAATAGGGCACTACCCAAAAGCTTCAAAGCCCTAAAATGTGTAGGGCACAAAATAGCAGCTTCTCTATAATGCTCACAAGCACTAATAAGCATACCTTCACCTTCAAGTGCAATTCCCAAATTCACATGAATCTGAGGCAAAAGATAAGCCCATTGATTTCCACCAGCCTCTGCCGCCTCCAGTGCAAGTAGAAATTCTCCTTTGGCCTCGCTATGCCTCCCGAGCACATACAAACAGTTCCCCGCTCTAAAATGCGGTCTGACATCAGTTGGCTGCAACTCACATGCTCTCTTAAAGCTCACCAAAGCCTCCTTAATTAAAAAATGATCATATAATAATCGTCCAATCGCCATATGCCCATCAAAAGCCTCTTCCCTTGACCTTGCTCCATCAGCCCTAGACCTCAAAACTCCCAACTCCTTCACAAAAACTGCATAGTCATGCCCTGACTCTTCCCAAATCACCCTTTTTTCCGTAATCTCCACTGATGGGCCGAGCTCCCGAGACCAGCCCGGATCTGAATACACATCAGAATTATCATTTTTCACCTTACCATCCTTGGACTGCTTCGATTTTAACCTTTTAATTAATATTTCAAGATCGTCAACAAGCTTCCATGTATCATCGAACACAATTCCATGGTTAGGGGAGGATGCCCAGGCAACAGTGCGCTGTTTTTTGTGGGGCTCCATCACACGCTCATCTGCAATGGACGAAGACGAGGCTGCCTCCTCTGATGCCAATGAAATTCCATTTTTCTCCTCGGAGGGCTTAAGCTCGAGGCCAAGGGCATCAAAATCGCGGTCCACGTCACCAGCTCCGTCATCATAGGTTCGAAGGAGGCCATCGAACGTGAGGCCATTTTCACCGTCGATAAATTCTCCGTAGGTACGAAACACCTCATCGAGGATTGCATTAATTTGTTCCTCGCTAAATTTAACCCTAGGGTTCACCGCCACCACCAAAGCAGCCATTTCCTCGCGGTTAAGACCGCCGTCCCTGTTTGCGTCGAACTGCTGGAATATTCTCTTAACTTTCTCCGATCTGCTCCCTCGAGTCGCCATTTTTTGTTTCTTCTTCTTTCGAATCAAGGGTTTAGGCTTAGAAACACAACACAAAAGTTTTCTCGCTAATTAAATTTAAGGGTCAAAAATTTTCAGGTAAAGGAATCGAAATCCAGGTTTGATTTTCAATTAGGGTTTCAAAGTGGGAGAATTGAAATACTAGGGTTTCAGAACTCTGTGCAAGAAATGTGAAAGCACGAAACCCTAAAATTTACAGCAAATAAACACCAAAATCCAAGGTTTTGATTCTTTCCCAACATTCCTATCAGCGGTTAGAGTAAAAACAAGAAAATTATAGGATTTCAGAAAGGCTTGGTACTTTTAATTCTGTGAAACCCTAATATTGAAGGGGAAAACAATTGGGAAAATTATTTGAGTGGGGGAAATATGACTGTTATGTTAGCTGCATTGGATCTTGAAATATAAGGAAGAAATCTTCTCTTTCTTTTTCTCACTCTAATTTTTGTTGCCATTGCTTGCTTCTGGCTGTGATGGTGGGGGTGGGGTAGAGGACAGATAACAGAGTGCTGTACCTTTAGAATTTCTTTTCATTTGTTTATTTGTCTCTATCTATTTTGGGTCAATTAAGTTTAGTGGGTCTCATTATTGTTTTAATTATGAATTACTTAACTACTTATGATAGATTATAGTCTGATTGGTAGAGAGTCTGTCAGCTGATTGACCTTTTCTTTTTCTTGTTTCATTTGAGTATGTCTAATTTACCATGATAAAATATCAACAATACGATAGTTTATTATTATTTACAATTTTTCTCATAAAAATTGAACTGTTCAATATTATTATATAATATAAACTGTCACATCGTCAATATTTCATCAAATAATAACATAAGAACGAACGATGTAAATTGAATTGGACAAGGGCGAGATTGAATTTACAAGATTATGTTTAACATATGTGAGATGCTTCATTTGTCCTATAAAAAATATACTTACTTTTATTTTTAAACATATTAAAAAATTTTAATTAATATAATTGATGTGTAAATTTTACTTCATTTTTTTTTTCTAATATACTCAAAAGTTAAATAATACTAATTTATATTTAATAATAACAAATCACATTAAATAAGAGCATATTGTTGAACTGTGTGTGATTTCATCTTTAATATTTTGATTATAACAAACAATATTAGTATTGTTTATAATTGATTTTGAGTGATAATAGTTCAAAATTAAAATCAATCAAATATTATAAATCGAACTCGAAATTAAAATCAAAGTGGAAG